>MU699982.1:135788-161130 GCA_026770625.1 Nicotiana glauca | reverse complement strand
GCGTGTAAAGCTTGTGGAGTATCATATAATCCTCTCATACAAGTCTTCTTGCAAGAAGGCGTTATTCACATCCATGTAAAATAAATTCCATCCTCTCGATTTTGTTGTGCTAAATATTATTCTCACTGTGACAATTTTGTCACATGCGAGAAAGTATCATAATAGTCTAGTCCCTTCTTTGGTTATATTCCTTGGCCAGATCTTTCTTTAAATCCCTACGCATCATCACTTGCCTTTAGTCTTTGTATACGGTAAAATTGGAGGGTCCAATTTTTCGTCATTACGATGCCTCATAAGCACGTCTCAAAGGATCGAGACTACGGTCAAGGTTCATCTCCCGAGGGCTAGCGACGCTCGACCTCGGGGCAGCACAGACCAACGATTATGGTGAGAAAGTGGGGAGTTCCCAAGGCGCGTAAATAGAGCTGACAAAGTCTAGTGGACTTGTCCAAAAACGAATCAAGGCATTAAATGGCTGTACCAGCTCCATATCTTTGTAATTAGTGTATTTTCACTATATTGGGATTCCCCCTCATATATAAAGGGTATCTTTGTTATTTTGTAAGGTATCGACTATTCTATACTAAATACACAAGAACACTCTCTCTGCTCTATAACATATTCTCTTGGTCTCATTACTTCCATTTATTGCTTACAGTCATTGTGTTCTATTTATTGTTCATCATTTATTGCTTATCATTGATCATAAAGAGCCATCATCGTAGCTCCCATAAATGTTAGTCCTCCCTCGATCGCTCTAAGCCGGTCACCCAACTCAACCCCGAGGCCACATATATGACAACTCGAGGCCCCGATCTCCACCTCTTTGGTTAGGTTATCATATCATCTCTAAGGTATAATATTACTTTCTAATCTTTTACTTAGCATCCATTACATAACAACTTCCGTAATAAATCATGTATTTTTAGAACCACACAATCAAATTTAATTGTTATTACCATTTTCATGGTAAAAAGTTTGGCGCCCACAGTGGGGCTAAAGATAATAGTGATTATTTTTTGCTGGTTTAACTACATAATGCAAGTTACCTTTTATAATTTTTCTTGTTCAAGATCTTTGATTCCAGGTCAAAATGTCAAACTCAGTTAATATATGTGAAAGCAACGGTCTTGAGAACCACAGAGAAAATGGTGTAGCCGTTCTAGGTATTGGCACACCACTACTAATCCCTGAACGAGCTCCAGAGCCGATCCCCACGGATGTGGTGTCATGCAATGCCCAGCACGTCGATATAAGCTCCCACACTAACAGGAGTGTACACCAAGGAGACCAACAAGAAGCTCAGAAAACTCCAGCTAGGTAGGAACAACTTCACGTTATTTTTGAAAGGTTACAGGCAAAACAGTTAGCGATTGCTCAGCTGCAAAGTCACCAAAAAACCCCCAGCACGGTAGCACAGGGAACGGCTTCCCCAGTTGATCAGGTGCCAGAAATATCAACCAACAACGGGTCGGCAATTGACCCCACCCTCATAAAGATGCTTGAGGACCTCACAAAGAGGATCGAGTCGGGAGATAAAAAGATAGAAGCCAACATCAAGAAGGTAGAGGCCTACAGATCTAGGTTCGAACAATTTTCAAGTGAACCCCCGGTCTTGAAGGATGTAGATTCGATAAAGTTTGTACAAAAGCCATTCCCGCAGGAAGCTGCTCCGAAACCCATCCCAAAGAAGTTCAGAATGCCCGACCTTCCGAAGTATAACGGAACCTTGGACCCCAACGAACACGTCACTGCCTAAACTTGTGCAGTGAAGGGCAACAACCTGAAGGACAACCAGATCGAATCCGTCCTACTGAAAAAGTTTGGAGAAACACTTTCAAAAGGGGCAATGATGCGGTATCATAACCTGGCCCCAAACTCGATAGATTCATTTGCCATACTGGCAGATTCTTTCATAAGGGCACATGCTGGTGCCATCAAAGTAGCTATAAGGAAATCCGACTTCTTGAAAATCAAGAAAAGAGAGAATGATATGCTGCGAGAGTTTGTGTCTCGGTTTCACATGGAACGAATAGAACTACGACCAGTCTTCGACGATTGGGCAGTACAGGCCTTCACTCAAGGTTTGGATGAACGAAGCTCGGTGGCTTCGAAAGATCTAAAATAGAATTTGGTTGAATACCTCGCCATGACTTGGTCGTACGTCCACAACCGATACCAATCAAAGATCAGGGTCGAAGATGACCAAGAAGGATCCCCCTCGGGCTCGGTATATCCCATTAGGATCCCGACGAAGGAGTCGAAGCCGAATAAATAAAGATACCAACAATAACCTGAAGATAGAAGAAACGCCCTGAGGCGTAACATACCCCGCAATAACCGAAGATTGTATCCAGGCCAGAACAGGGCCAACCGAAGCACCTCGCTTGTCAGAATATAACTTCAATGTCGATGTCTCAGGCATCGTATTCGCCATCAGTAAAATCAGAGATGCCAGGTGTCCTAGGCCTCTACAATCAAATCATTCACAAAGGATTCATAACTAGTGTGTAAATTTCACAACACGCACGGCCACAGGACCGAGGAATGCCACCAGTTCCGGGAAGAAGTAGCCCGACTGCTCAACAAAGGTCACTTCTGAGAATTCCTTAGCGACTGGGCAAAAAATCAGTTCTAGGAAAGAGAGGTGACCAAGAAGAACGAAATAAATGAGCCACAACATGTTATCCACATAATCTTGGGAGGAATCGATATCCCACAGGAACCCAAGATCAAAAGAACAAAAATATCCATCACTAGAGAAAAATGAACTCGGGGTTACATACCCGAGAATGCTCTCATATTCAGTGACAAGGACATCGAGACCTTGTCTCAGCCTCACAATTACGCGTTTATAATCTCTTTCCTTGTAAATACATTTCAAATTAAATATGTACTTGTGGATCAAGGTAGCTCGGCCAACATTATCAGGTCGAGGGTGGTAGAGCAGCTCAGAATGCTTGACCAAATCGTGTTCGCCTCTCGAGTCCTCAACGGATTCAACATGGCAAGTGATACAACGAAAGGGGAAATCACCCTCCTAATCAACATGGTCGGCACAACCCAAAATGTCATATCATCGAAGAAGACATGAGATACAACTCCTTGCTTGGAAGGCCATGTATACTACATGAGAGTAGTACCATCCACCCTCCATCAAATGATGAAATTCCCGACAAAGGATGGGATAAAAACCATCTACGGGGAACAACATGCTGCAAGAGAAATATTTGTAGTGCACGATGTGACGTTGACGCCAGTACTTCCACCTTCAAATAAGCCAAAGGGTAAGCAAATAGTAACATAGCGATAACAAACTACATCTTCTGCTATGCCTGGCCGAACGAAGTAGAGGACCGTACCGCATCCTCATAACAAATGACTGAAACATATTAGGGCTTGAAACACTGCCAGCACTAAGGTATGACCATCTCCTTTAAAAAAAATTACATTCTACACTAACCTAAGTGTAGGTATCCGACCAAAATGCCTAAAGCGCTTTCCAAATCAAAGGCCTTAGGTTCCAAAAAGCATACGTTGCACTCTTTTCCTTCGATCCAGTTTTATCCCAAGAAGGGTTTTACCGGCAAGGTTTTTAACGAGGCAACATCTATATGCTACCTAATAAAGACTCGACATGTATTCAAGGCTTCTTTCAATCAACCTCGAATACTCCGAGGCATCCCCCATGAAGATCACCTCTTTGGAGAAGCCAAGATGTGCTAAACAGGGTCTCGATAGGAAGATAACGTACCGGGTAAAATGGTCGAACGAACCGTGTCCGTATAGAATAACCAAGCCCTTAACAGCAAAAACATGTATACTTATATCAAGTAATCAAAAGAATACTTTCCAAAGCATTTCACTCACAAAGAAGCTCGGTATTTTGCAAAAATGGCTCCCTCTTCGAGAGGGCATGGTCTCGCCCCAAAGGGCTTTTTGAAGCCTACAATAACAGAGTTAGTACGTGGAAAGAGAAAGTGCCTTTCCAAATAAGAAAAAGGGGGGATCAAATCACACAGCATGTACTGTGATGTTTTGCCACCCATCTACCCCTAGACAAAGCTCGCCACTTACGCTCATTATAAGTCGAGTGGGTTGCCATCTTCTGAGCCCAATCTGGTAGATCAGGGACCTCGCACGGCATCCATGAAATTGCTGTAGAAGGGGAAAGTAAGGAGCATTTACGGAGCCTGTCTGCGCCATAGTTAAAAAATTACAAAGGCACGAGTGTACCACTTACGTGTAAAATTCCATTCCTCAGGAAGTGGCAGAAACTCTACAGGGATAATATCAACAGTCCGTACTCGGACGAATTAACTCATCCACTCCCGATCTCCGTGTTCTTCGTCATCAACAACGAAAGGCATAGTGGATCTGCATCGTAGGGTTAGCAGATCTCGATGGTGAAAAGGCCGAGACAGCCTGATAAGATGACTAAGCGTCAATTCAAGCCCTACTTTCTCCATAAAGAACCTCATCATCAATATTATCCACCAAAATAATGGGTGAATCTGCACTAAGGTAACCCGATACTTTCGACAGAAGTCGAGCACAAGCCTATCAAGGGGGTCCAACGTGAAAGGGTTCCTGTACACATTCAAAAACCCCTCGGATGGTCCATGATGCTCTCTTCCGGGGAAGGTATCTGCAATACTACCTTTCCCTCCCATCCACAATCCTTATTCGCCGACTCAAGGTGCTCATCTCCTATTAAAGAAATACATTTCGAGGCATACTCCCAATGACCTCGAGCAATAAGGGATTCTTTTCTGACAGAAGATCCCTTCTCGAAACAAAATCCCCAGAGGATGACTCGCCTGGCATCGAAGGCACACGGCCAACCAGGCGGGAACCAGAGGCGAAACTTCCTTCTCCTTGCCGAGCGAACCCTGACATAACAGTCTTGACTGTGGCAAAACTAGAGAATTTGAGCGGGAATTGAGCAAGGGGGTCAAAATTGAAATGACGAAGGACCTAATACAGGAAAGGAGAACTCTACAAAGGAGGATAACTACTTAGAATAGCGGAACCTTCAAAAGGGTGAAGACAACCATATATATGGAAAAAGCGGCGACTATCCACCTACATCAAAGGCTAGTTAAAAATATTGGCTAAAGCCTTTATCGCTTCGGGAAGATGTGTCGGTTGGATCGCCTCAATCATTTCATAACCATGTCATATGCTTGACACTATTGTACGATGTATTGGGGCCAAAGACTTAACCAAGCCTCGAGATGGTACCCGATCTCGAGGACTTCTGTCAAGAATAAGATAGGCTCCAAGAAGCCATTAATATCATTACAAGCCTCGAGATCGTACCCAATCTCAAGGACCTCCGTCAAAAAAATAAGAAAGGCTCTAAGGAGCCATCAATATCATTGCAAGCCTTGAGATGGTACCTGATCTCGAGGACTTCTGTCAAGAAGAATATCGGCTCCAAGAAGCCATTAATTACAAGCCTCGAGATGGTACCCGATCTCGAGGACCTCCATCAAATAAGAAGAAAGGCTTTAAGGAGCCATCGATATCATTGCAGGCCTCGAGACGGTGCCTGATCTCAAGGATCCCTGCCAAAATGAAAGTTAAGCTTTAAAAAGAGCTCCTTATATCAAAAAGCCCAATCTCGAAAGTGTGCACTCAAAAATTACCGATGAAGCCCTAGGGCCACTTTCACGCTAAGTTCAAATCAATTTTTTTTTTGGGCTACCCAAACTTACACAAATTCTCCCTCGGGAACTACCAACGGGATCTAAATATGAAGCTTAGTTGGTTCTAAGAATCGAGGCCTTATTCACATTCAATTAAATGTCGTTGGTTTCGGCAGCCTAAGTCTGTACTGGATTAATCCGAGCTTGGTCCGAGATAAGATAAAGTGTTTCAGGGAAAATCATATTGGCCGATAAAGAATCAAGGGAATACCCATGCCCTGATCCGATATTTGGGCCAATCGGTAGAGTCACATGCTCAAATTTTTCATAAACGCAAATAAAGAGGAAATAAGCATAAATCAGATACAAGTCGAAGAAATATCCTTGTATTAATAAACCATGATTACAAAAGTCCACGAGGGTTCTTACACAGAAAGAAAGAAGCAAAAAAGTATATATGTAATAAAAGCCAAGAGTCTAATCTATTCTCGGGTCAGACTTTTCATAAACGAAAATAAAGAGGGAATTCAGCATAAACCAGAGACAAGTCGAAGAAATATCCTTGTATTAATAAATGATGTTAGAAAAGCCCATGAAGGGTCCTTACACAGAAACAAAGAAGCAAAAAGTATATATGTAATAAAAGCAAAGAGTCTAGTCTATTCTCTGGGGCGCATCCTCGACGGCAGTATCTTCGAGCACCATCTCCTCAGGGACCTCATCTCAATATTCCAAAACAGCATCTTCAAGGGAGAAGATGAAAAAGAGAAAAGTGATGCAGAAGAAGCAGAAAAGGATGAAGAAAAAGTTGTAGCCTGTCAAAGAGCAAAAGCTTTTACCAGGACAAGAAAACCACGGCCTGATAGAAGACTTGGCGAGCGTCGGCCTTACCTGCATGGCTACTTTGAGTCAACTTCTTAGAGCATTGTGACGTGCAAGTTAGAGGCTGGTTGTGCCACTTCACCCTACGAAAAGCAAAATTGATGAAATGCTACACCAGGCCAGAGTAGGAAGGTGAGCAGCGGTGTATAGTCCGAACGCCCTCTTGAGTAGCGGTGTAGAGTGCAAATATCTTCCTGAGTCGGAATAAATCGGCCCCCTTATTTCATCACCTTGAGCCAACTAAAACAACAGTAACAACAATAACAAGTCAGTACAATCTCGCTCGGTAAGGGAAAGTCCTGGAAAAAGGCCATGGCGTGGCTGATGAGAACGCCTCCATGTAACCTTAAGGCCGTGGGCCTCAAACATGGGAAATAACAATGGATGAGGATGAAGAGAAGAAAGGGGTGCAAGGCTATTGAAGGAAACTTGAATGAAGAATTGGTTCCAGGAGGCTTCCATTTATAGAGGGAGGCAGTGTAACTGACAGCGCCATCAATGTCTTTGAAAGACATATCGGCATGCGCAATCAATGTATTTTTGGGAACTGGATCGGCGGCGATATTATCGCTTTGAAGAATAAGAGTCGGTAGTACATTGAATGATGCTGGAAAGATGAACCGACGGGACACCTCAGTTATCACAAAGGGTTACGTCATAAGTGTGACATCATCGCGGGAAGTTCGAAGAGAAGGATATCAATGTTGTTTCTTATCGCTCCGCTTTATGAAATGCGGGGACTATCTGTATATGACAAAATCAGAAGGTCCAATTTTTCGTCGTCACGATGACTCGTAAGCACGTCTCAAAGGCTCGAGAATACGGTCAAGGTTCATCCCCCGAGGGCTAGCGACGCTCGACCTCGGGGCAGCACAGACCAACAATAATGGTAAGAAAGTGGGCGTTCCCAAGGCGCGTAAATAGATTTGACGAAGTCTAGTGGACTAGTCCAAAAACGAATCAAGACATTAAATGGTTGTACCAGCTCCATATCTTTGTAATTAGTGCATTTTCACTATATTGGGATGCCCCCTCATATATAAAGGGTATCTTTGTTATTTTGTAAGGTATCGGTTATTCTATACTAAATACACAAGAGCACTCTCTCTGCTCTATAACATATTCTCTTGGTCTCATTACTTCCATTTATTGCTTACAGTCATTGTGTTCTATATATTGTTCATCATTTACTGCTTATCATTGATCATAAAGAGCCATCATCGTAGCTCCCATAAATGTTAGTCCTCCCACGATCGCTCTAAGCCGGTCACCCAACTCAACCCCGAGGCCTCATATATGACAGCCCGAGGCCCCGATCTCCACCTCTTTGGTTAGGTTATCATATCATCTCTAAGGTATAATATTACTTTCTAATCTTTTACTTAGCATCCATTACCTAACAACTTCCGTAATAAATCATGTATTTTTAGAACCACACAATCAAATTTAAATTGTTATTACCATTTTCATGGTAAAAAGTTTGGCGCCCACAGTGGGGCTAAAGATAATAATGATTATTTTTTGCTGGTTTAACTATATAACGCAAGTTACCTTTTATAATTTTTCTTGTTCAAGATCTTTGATTTCAGGTCAAAATGTCTAACTCAGTTAATATATGTGAAAGCAACGATCTTGAGAACCACAGAGAAAATGGTGTAGCCGTTCTAGGTATTGGCACACCACTACTAATCCCTGAACGAGCTCCAGAACCGATCCCCACGGATGTGGTGTCATGCGATGCCCAGCACGTCGATATAAGCTCCCACACTAACAGGAGTGTACACCAAGGAGACCAACAAAAAGCTCAGAAAACCCCAGCTAGGTAGGAACAACTTCACGTTATTTTTGAAATGTTACAGGCAAAACAGTTATCGATTGCTTAGCTGCAAAGTCACCAGAAAACCCCCAGCACGTTAGCACCGGGAACGGCTTCCCCAGCTGAGCAGGTTCCAGAAATATCAAGCAACAACGGGTCGGCAATTGACCCCACCCTCATAAAGATGCTCGAGGACCTCACAAAGAGGATCGAGTCGGGCGATAAAAAGATAGAAGCCAACATCAAGAAGGTAGAGACCTACAATTCTAGGTTCGACCAATTATCAAGTGAACCCTCGGTCTTGAAGGGTGTAGACTCGATAAAGTTTGTACAAAAGCCATTCCCGCAGGAAGCTGCTCCGAAACCCATACCAAAGAAGTTCAGAATGACTGACCTTCCGAAGTATAACGAAACCTCGGACCCCAATGAACACGTCACCGCCTAAACTTGTGCAGTGAAGGACAACAACCTGAAGGACAACCAAATCGAATCCGTCCTACCGAGAACGTTCGGAGAAACACTTTCAAAAGGGGCAATGATGCGGTACCATAACCTGTCCCCAAACTCGATAGATTCATTTGCCATTCTGGCAGATTCTTTCATAAGGGCACATGCTGGTGCCATCAAAGTAGCTATAAGGAAATCCGACTTCTTGAAAATCAAGAAAAGAGAGAACGATATGCTACGAGAGTTCGTGTCTCGGTTTCACATGGAACGAATGGAACTACCACCAGTCTTCGACGATTGGGCAGTACAGGCCTTTACTCAAGTTTTGGATGAACGAAGCTCGGTGGCTTCGAAACACCTGAAATAGAATTTGGTTGAATACCCCGTCGTGACTTGGTCGTACATCCACAACCGATACCAATCAAAGATCAGGGTCGAAGATGACCAAGTAGGATCCCCCTCGGGCTCGGTATATCCCATTAGGATCCCGACGAAGGAGTCGAAGCCGAATAAATAAAGATACCAACAATCACCTGAAGATAGAAGAAACACCCTGAAGCGTAACATACCCCGCAATGATCGAAGATTGTATCCAGGCCAGAACAGGGCCAACCGAAGCACCTCGCTTGTCAGAATATAACTTCAATGTCGATGTCTCAGGCATCGTATTCGCCATTAGTAAAATCAGAGATGCCAGGTGTCCTAGGCCTCTACAATCAAATCATTCACAAAAGAGTCATACCTAGTGTGTAAATTTCACAACACGCACGGCCACAGGACCGAGGAATGCCACCAGTTCCGGGAAGAAGTAGCCCGACTACTCAACAAAGGTCACCTCCGAGAATTCCTTAGCAACTGGTCAAAAAATCAGTTCTAGGAAAGAGAGGCGACCAAGAAGAACGAAATAAATGAGCCACAACATGTTATCCACATAATCTTGGGAGGAATCGATATCCCACATGAACCCAAGATCAAAAGAACAAAAATATCCATCACTAGAGAAAAATGAACTCGGGGTTACATACCCGAGAATGCTCTCATATTCAACGACAAGGACATCGAGACCTTGTCTCAGCCTCACAATTACGCGCTGGTAATCTCTTTCCTTGTAAATACATTTCAAATTAAATGTGTACTTGTGGATCATGGTAGCTCGGCCAACATTATCAGGTCGAGGGTGGTAGAGCAGCTCAGAATGCTTGACCAAATCGTGTTCGCCTCTCGAGTCCTCAACGGATTCAACATGGCGAGCGATACAACGAAAGGGGAAATCACCCTCCCAATCAACGTGGGCGGCACAACCCAAAATGTCATATCATCGAAGAAGACATGAGATACAACTCCTTGCTTGGAAGGCCATGTATATACTACATGAGAGTAGTACCATCCACCCTCCATCAAATGATGAAATTCCCGACAAAGGATGGGATAAAAACTATCTACGGGGAACAACATGCGGCAAGAGAAATATTTGTAGTGCACGATGTGACGTTGACGCCAGTACTTCCACCTTCAAAGGAGCCAAAGGGTAAGCAAATAGTAACATAGCGATAAAAAACTACATCTTCTGCTATGCCCGGCCGAACGAAGTTGAGGACCGTACCGCATCCTCATAACAAACGACTGAAACATATTAGGGCTTGAAACACTGCAGCACTAAGGTATGACCATCTCCTTTAAAAAATTACATTCTACACTAACCTAAGTGCAGGTATAAGATCAAAACGCCCAAAGCGCTTTCCAAATCAAAGGCGTTAGGTTCCAAAAAGCATACGTTGCACTCTTTTCCTTCGATCCTGTTTTATCCCAAGAAGGGTTTTACCGGCAAGATTTTTAATGAGGCAACATCTATATGCTACCTAAGGAAGACTTGACATGTATTCAAGGCTTCTTTTCAATCAACCTCGAATACTGCGAGGCATCCCCCATGAAGATCGCCTCTTTGGAGAAGCCAAGATGTGCTGAACAGGGTCTCGATAGGAAGATAACGTACCGGGTAAAATGGTCGAACGAACCATGTCCGTATAGAATAACCGAGCCCTTAACAGCAAAAAAATGTATACTTATATCAAGTAATCAAAAGAATACTTTCCAATTCATTTCACGTCACAAAGAAGCTCGGTATTCTGAAAAAATGGCTCCCTCTCCGAGAGGGCATGGTCTCGCCCTAAAGGGCTTTTTGAAGCCTACAATAATAGAGTTAGTACGTGGAAAGAGAAAGTGTCTTTCCAAATAAGAAAAAGGGGAGATCAAATCACACAGCATGTACTATGATGTTTTGCCACCCATCTACCCCTAGACAAAGCTCGCCACTTACGCTCATTATAAGTCGAGTGGGTTGCCATCTTCTGAGCCCAATCTGGTAGATCAAGGACCTCGCACGGCATCCATGAAATTGCTGTAGAAGGGGAAAGCAAGGAGCATTTACGGAGCCCGCCTTCGCCATAGGTAAAAAATTACAAAGGCACGAGTGTACCACTTACGTGTAAAATTCCATCCCTCAGGAAGTGGCAGAAACTCCACAAGGATAATATCGACAGTCCGTACTCTGACGAATTGACTCATCCACTCCCGATCTCCGTGTTTTTCGTCATCAACAACGAAAGGCATAGTGGATCTGCATCGTAGGCTTAGCAGATCTCGATGGTGAAAAGGCCAAGACAGTCTGATAAGATGACTAAGCGTCAATTCAAGCCCTACTTTCTCCGTAAAGAACCTCATCATCAATACTATCCACCAAAATAATGGGTGAATCTGCACTAAGGTAACCCGATACTTTCGACAGAAGTCGAGCACAAGCCTATCAAGGGGGTCCAACGTGAAAGGGTTCCTGTACACATTCAAAAACCCCTCGGATGGTCCATGATGCTCTCTTCCGGGGAAGGTATCTGCAATACTACCTTTCCCTCCCATCCACAATCCTTATTTGCCGACTCAAGGTGCTCATCTCCTATTAAAGAAATACATTTCGAGGCATACTCCCAATGACCTCGAGCAATAGGAGACTTTTCTGACAGAAGATCCCTTCTCGAAACAAAATTCCCAGAGGATGACTCGCCTGGCATCGACGGTACACGGCCAACCAGGCGGGAACCAGAGGCAAAACTTCATTCTCCTTGCCGAGCGAACCCTGACATAACAATTTTGACTGTGGCAAAACTAGAGAATTTGAGTGGGAATTGAGCAAGGGCGTCAAAATTGAAATGACGAAGGACCTAATACAGGAAAGGAGAACTCTACAAAGGAGGATAACTACTTAGAATAGCAGAACCTTCAAAAGGGTGAAGACAACCCTATATATGGAAAAAGCGGCGACTATCCGCCTACATCAAAGGCCAGTTAAAAATATTGGCTAAAGCCTTTATCGCTTTGGGAAGATGTGTCGGTGGGATCGCCTCGATCATTTCATAACCATGTCATACGCTTGACACTATTGTATGATGTATTGGGGCCAAAGACCCCGCGTCAACCAAGCCTCGAGATGGTACCCAATCTCGAGGACCTCTGTTAAGAATAAGATAGGCTCCAAGAAGCCATTAATATCATTACAAGCCTCGAGATGGTACCCAATCTCAAGGACCTCCGTCAAAAAAAGAAGAAAGGCTCTAAGGAGCCATCAATATCATTGCAAGCCTTGAGATGGTACCTGATCTCGAGGACTTCTGTCAAGAAGAATATCGGCTCCAAGAAGCCATTAATTACAAGCCTCGAGATGGTACCCGATCTCGAGGACCTCCGTCAAACAAGAAGAAAGGCTTTAAGGAGACATCAATATCATTGCAGGCCTCGAGACGGTGCCTGATCTCGAGGATCCCTGCCAAAATGAAAGTTAAGCTTTAAAAAGAGCTGCTTATATCAAAAAGCCCAATCTCGAAAGTGTGCACTCAAAATTACCGATGAAGCCCTAGGGCCACTTTCACGCTAAGTTCAAACCAATTTTTTTTTTGGGCTACCCGAACTTAAACAAATTCTCCCTCGGGAACTACCAACAGGATCTATATATGAAGCTTAGTTGGTTCTAAGAATCGAGGCCTCATTCACATTCAATTAAATGTCGCTGGTTTCGGCAGCCTAAGTCTGTACTGGATTAATTCGAGCTTGGTCCGAGATAAGATAAAGTGTTTCAGGGAAAATCATATTGGCCGATAAAGAATCAAGAGATTACCCATGCCTTGATCCGATATTTGGGCCAATCGGTAGAGTCACATGCTCAGATTTTTCATAAACGCAAATAAAGAGAAAATTAGCATAAATGAGAGACAAGTTGAAGAAATATCCTTGTATTAATAAACCATGATTACAAAAGTCCACGAGGGTTCTTACACAGAAAGAAGCAAAAAACTATATATGTAATAAAAGCCAAGAGTCTAACCTATTCTCGGGTCAGATTTTTCATAAACGAAAATAAAGAGGGAATTCAGCATAAATCAGAGACAAGTCGAAGAAATATCCTTGTATTAATAAACCATGTTATAAAAGCCCATGATGGGTCCTTACACAGAAACAAAGAAGTAAAAAAGTATATAGGTAATAAAAGCCAAGAGTCTAGTCTATTATCTGGGGTGCATCCTCAGCGGCAGTATCTTCGAGCACCATCTCCTCAGGGACCTCATCTCGATCTTCCAAAACGGCATCTTCAAGGGAAAAGATGAAGAAGAGAAAAGTGATGCAGAAGAAGCAGAAAAGGATGAAGAAAAAGTCGTAGCCTGTCAAAGAGCAAAAGCTTTTACCAGGCCAAGAAAACCACGGTCCGATAGAAGACTTGGCGAGTGTCGGCCTTACCTGCATGGCTACTTTGAGTCAACTTCTTAGAGCATTGTGACGTGCAAGTTAGAGGCTGGTTGTGCCACTTCACCCTACGAAAAGCAAAATTGATGAAGTGCCACAACAGGCCAGAGTAGGAAGGTGAGCAGCGTTGTATAGTCCGAACGCCCTCTTGAGTAGCGGTGTAGAATGCAAATATCTTCCTGAGTCGGGAAAAATCGGCCCCCCTATTTCATCACCTTGAGCCAACTAATACAACAGTAACAACAACAAGAAGTCAGCGCAATCTCGCTCGATAAAGGAAAGTCCTGGAAAAAGGCCATGGTGTGGCTGATGAGAACGCCTCCATGTAACCTTAAGGCCGTGGGCCTCAAACATGGGAAATAACAATGGATGAGGATGAAGAGAAGAAAGGGGTGCAAGGCTATTGAAGGAAACTTGAATGAAGAATTGGTTCCAGGAGGCTTCCATTTATAGAGGGAGGCAGTGTAACTGACAGCGCCATCAATGTCTTTGAAAGACATATCGGCATGCGCAATCAATGTATTTTTGGGAACTGGATCGGCGGCGATATTATCGCTTTGAAGAATAAGAGTCGGCAGTACATTGAATGATGCTGGAAAGATGAACCGATGGGACGCCTCAGTTATCACAAAGGGTTACGTCATAAGTGTGACATCATCGCGGGAAGTTCGAAGAGAAGGATATCGATGTTGTTTCTTATTGTTCCGCTCTATGAAACGCGGGGACTATCTGTATACGATAAAATCAGAGGGTCCAATTATTCGTCATCACGATGCCTCGTAAGCACGTCTCAAAGGCTCAAGACTACGGTCAAGGTTCATCCCCCGAGGGCTACCAACGCTCGACCTCGGGGCAGCACAGACCAACGATTATGGTGAGAAAGTGGGGAGTTCCCAAGGCGCGTAAATAGATTTGACAAAGTCTAGTGGACTAGTCCAAAAACGAATCAAGGCATTAAATAGTTGTACCAGCTCCATATCTTTGTAATTAGTGCATTTTCACTATGTTGGGATTCCCCCTCATATATAAAGGGTATCTTTGTTATTTTGTAAGGTATCGGCTATTCTATACTAAATACACAAGAACACTCTCTCTGCTCTATAACATATTCTCTTGGTCTAATTTTATTGCTTACAGTCATTGTGTTCTATTTATTGTTCATCATTTATTGCTTATCATTGATCATAAAGAGCCATCAACGTAGCTCCCATAAATGTTAGTCCTCCCTCGATCGCTCTAAGCCGGTCACCCAACTCAACCCCGAGGCCTCATATATGACAGCTCGAGGCCCCGATCTCCACCTCTTTGGTTAGGTTATCATATCATCTCTAAGGTATAATATTACTTTCTAATCTTTTACTTAGCATCCATTACCTAACAACTTTCATAATAAATCATGTATTTTTAGAACCACACAATAAAATTTAATTGTTATTACCATTTTCATGGTAAAAAGTTTGGCGCCCACAGTGGGGCTAAAGATAATAGTGATTATTTTTTACTGGTTTAACTACATAACGCAAGTTACCTTTTATAATTTTTCTTGTTCAAGATCTTTGATTTCAGGTCAAAATGTCTAACTTAGTTAATATATGTGAAAGCAACGGTCTTGAGAACCACGGAGAAAATGGTGTAGTCGTTCTAGGTATTGGCACACCACTACTAATCCCTGAACGAGCTCCAGAGCCAATCCCCACGGATGTGGTGTCATGCGATGCCCAGCACGTCGATATAAGCTCCCACACTAACAGGAGTGTACACCAAGGAGACCAACAAGAAGCTCAGAAAACCCCAGCTAGGTAGGAATAACTTCACGTTATTTTTGAAATGTTACAGGCAAAACAGTTAGCGATTGCTCAGCTGCAAAGTCACCAGAAAACCCCCAGCACGGTAGCACCGGGAACGGCTTCCCCAGCTGAGCAGGTGCCAGAAATATCAAGCAACAACGGGTCGGCAATTGACCCCACCCTCATAAAGATGCTCGAGGACCTCACAAAGAGGATCGAGCCGGGCGATAAAAAGATAGAAGCCAACACAAGAAGGTAGAGACCTACAATTCTAGGTTCGACCAATTTTCAAGTGAACCCCCGGTCTTGAAGGGTGTAGATTCGATAAAGTTTGTACAAAAGCCATTCCCGCAGGAAGCTGCTCCGAAACCCATCCCAAAGAAGTTCAGAAGGCCCGACCTTCCGAAGTATAACGGAACCTCGGACCTCAACGAACACGTCACCGCCTAAACTTGTGCAGTGAAGGGCAACAACCTGAAGGACAACCAGATCGAATCCGTCCTACTGAAAACGTTCGGAGAAACACTTTCAAAAGGGGCAATGATGCGGTATCATAACCTGGCCCCAAACGCGATAGATTCATTTGCCATGCTGGCAGATTCTTTCATAAGGGCATATGCTGGTGCCATCAAAGTAGCTATAAGGAAATCCGACTTCTTGAAAATCAAGAAAAGAGAGAACGATATGCTGCGAGAGTTCGTGTCTCGGTTTCACATGGAACGAATGGAACTACCGCCAGTCTTCGATGATTGGGCAGTACAGGCCTTCACTCAAGGTTTAGATGAACGAAGCCCGGTGGCTTCGAAACACCTGAAACAGAATTTGGTTGAATACCCCGCCGTGACTTGGTCGTACGTCCACAACCGATACCAATCAAAGATCAGGGTCGAAGATGACCAAGTAGGATCCCCCTCGGGCTCGGTATATCCCATTAGGATCCCGACGAAGGAGTTGAAGCCGAATAAATAAAAATACCAACAATAACCTGAAGATAGAAGAACCGCCCTGAGGCGTAACATACCCCGCAATGACCGAAGATTGTATCCAGGCCAGAACAGGGCCAACCGAAGCACCTCGCTTGTCAGAATATAACTTCAATGTCGATGTCTCAGGCATCTTATTCGCCATCAGTAAAATCAGAGATGCTAGCTTTCCTAGGCCTCTACAATCAAATCATTCACAAAGGAGTCATAACTAGTGTGTAAATTTCACAACACGCACGGCCACAGGACCGAGGAATGCCACCAGTTCCGGGAAGAAGTAGCCCGACAACTCAACAAAGGTCACCTCCGAGAATTCCTTAGCGACTGGGCAAAAAATCAGTTCTAGGAAAGAGAGGCGACCAAGAAGAACGAAATAAATGAGCCATAACATGTTATCCACATAATTTTGGGAGGAATCGATATCCCACCAGAACCCAAGATCAAAAGAACAAAAATATCCATCACTAAGCCGGTCACCTAATTCGACCCCGAGGCCTTATATATGACAGCTCGAGGCCCCGATCTCCACCTCTTTGGTTAGGTTATCATATCATCTCTAAGCTATAATCTTGCTTTCTAATCTTTTACTTAGCATCCATTGCCTAACAATTAGCATAAAAATAGATCACGCATCTTTAGAACCACACAACCAAATTTAATTGTTATTACCGTTTTTATGGCAAACAGTCTTGTAGATGTATTTAAAACCAATTGATTGTTTCCAAATTAGTAAAACCACTGTTTTTCAAGTATTATTGTCCACCAGAGCATCTAATTCTTGTTTCATTAATGCCTCAACCCATCTACTATCTTGATAAGCTTCCTCGAAACAACTAAGCTCGGTATATGAAGAAAATGATGTATGTATGTCTGTTAACTTGTCATAAGATTAGCATAAGATAAACATGTGAGAGAGGATATAGACTGTATCTTGTAATTTTCTTTGCAGTCTCATAGTATTTTAACCAAACAGGTGGCTAAGATGCTCTCTTAGTTTTTCTTGTTCCTTGAACACCATTAAGAGCTTGTGGAATCTTTGCATTATCTACACCATCAGGAGTTTCTGTAGTGCCTGCACTATCTACAGTAGTGCATCAACAGTAGGATGCTCTGAACTGTGGCTATGATCACCACTTTCAGCACTATTCTCAAATTTGCAACAACAGTGTCTTGTTGTATCTCTTCCTGAGAATGATTCTCAAGTGGAGGTAATACAGCAGTTGGTGGGACCTTATGACTCATATCATCGGGTAAATACTGTGGAAAGATATCTTCCATATCTTACTCCATTCCTTTGAAGGGACAAAAATTCTCTCTTAATATAACATCTCTACTTACTATAGATATCCTACTCAATAATTTTTCTGTCTTAAGAAACCTAACCAAAATTAATTTCCCTTACCCTGCTGTCAAACTTATCTCTTTTGAAAAATTGCTAGCAAAACACAGACATGCAAACTCTATAATATATTAGTATGCTCAATATTAGTTAACTTTCTATGGAGAATTTAAAAAGAATAATTTCCTTCCATGACAGAGGAAGATCATTTGTTGATCAAGTATGCTAGTTTCTTCACACAATCTCCCCGACATCAATATGAACAAGCTGAAATACATTTTCAGTTCTACTACGACTAAGGGAAATTTCAATATGTTTTGCTTGAATAATAGAAACATCTTGCATTGCAGTTAGTGAAGGATGACCCAATCTCATATGCCGCAAGGTTGAATCCTTAGTCGCTCTTAATGTAGTTGCAGTTGTAGGCGTTGTTTCACTTTTCAACACAGAGAGTCCACAACTCTTCTAACCAATCCCATCACCTTGCCATTGTGAAGACCATGAAATACATAGAAATCTGGGAAATTAGAAACATATAATTCCTTGGTCAGTTCGGATATTGAGAGCAGATTGCACTCAAAATATGGAACAGATAGCACATACTACAATGTATGTTTCTCTAATACAGTTACATTCGTTGTATGAGTTATAGAACACCTATTCACAGAGGCACTTGCACTCCTGTACTATGTTTATTTAATGGTCTTTATATCATTCAGAACATCCTTATGAGGTATAATATGGTGTTACGCACCTGAATCTATTATCCGTTCATAATTAAATGTATTGAATAATAAAGTAGTTATACCTGCCATGAATGAGTGACAATCACCAGATGCAGTTTGTTCAAAAGACTCAACAATTACTTGTATTGATCTTCCATAAAGTAGTTCACCTGTGGCTGATTAACATAGGAATTTCTAGCTTCAACAGTTATGACATTTGCATTAGTTTCACCACCAACTACTAGAGGCTTTATTTTGTTGATATTTATTACATACGTAGAGCCATGACAGCGGAAATTAATCAAGGAATGTACCTTCAACATCATTGTTCAAGTATTGTATGGAATCGCCTTCGTAAAACTTTGACAGAAAATATAGGAGCCTTCTAGCTTGTGCATATCGTAGAATGTCACACTGATGGAGTCACAAGCGTATTTATAAATAGGCTAGGGACTCTTAGGCAAATGCTTTAGTCGTAGGGACTTCTTCATAAATTATAATTACCCTAAGGACTCCTAATATATGGTAATTTCTTTTCATCAAAGAAACTACCATATATGCATAACTACAGAATATTATCTGATATATTATTTCCTTCGGGAGACAAGTTAAATAATTTATTACCTTATATGTGGGTCATACTAGAAGTCTCTAGAAGAGACGGTAATTTCTAACATTCTCCCACTTGGCCCACACATTAAAATCAGATAATCGTTTATGAGAGATAAACATATAATATGGTCACAAACTTTATCGCTCAACTAAAAGTTATGCAACAATCACTTTAACTAAAATATATTATTACACGAATCATGGCAGTCATACTTTTAGACAAACACTTCCTTCCATGTATTAATTGGAAGAAAGTTCTTAGACCTAAAATTCAACTTTTGAATGGAAATTTGACCTTAGATTTAGATAATTCTGGTGAACATGAACTCGTGAGAGTATGAGGATTCTGAAAATATAAATTTTACTCGATTCCGAGACGTGGGTCCGAGGGACATTTTGGTCATTTTACCTAATTTCGCATATTAGCTTAGAATTTCTTTATAGAATCAGTTATTTGAAGTGTTATTTACAGTATGAAATTTAATTGAATTGATTTGGGCCATTTGGAGTCGAGTACTCGTGGTAAAAACGTGGTCTCAGGTTGATTATTGAGCCGGTTCAAGGTAAGTGGCTTGTCTAACCTTGTGTGGGGGACTCTTCCCTAAGGATTGGTATTGTGATAATTGAAATGCCTTGTACATGAGGTGACGAGTGCGTACTTGTGCTAATTGTTGAAAATCCTATTTTCATTCAAATAGCCTTAATTTTATTTTTTTTCCTTTCTTGCTTACACTACTTAGAATTTAATCCTCGTTGTTAGCCTAGAGAAGCATGTCTAATTGGCTAAATTCCTCTATTTGCTTTAACTGCCTTATTTGTATTGCGTGAAACATGCTAGGTTAGAAATTATCTGTTTTTGCTTGGTATGAAGTTGAGCGTAATTATGTATTCATTTTTGCTATTGTTGTGTGTTTTATTTTGGGACTATGGGAAGGAATCCTGGGAGATCTCCTGAACGAATTTATGATTGAACTAAGGTGCGGGATGCCGAGAGATCCTTGGCACATACATTGAGGATACCAAGAGATCCTCGGGATGCCAAGAGATCCCTAGCATATATTGAGGATACTAAGAGATCATCGGGATACCAAGAGATCCCTAGCATATATTGAGGATACCAAGATATCATCGGGATACCAAGAGATCCCTAGTATAGATTGAGGATACTAAGAGATCCTCGAGATACTATGCTGGAATTTGGTGTCTTTGACTACTCCTTCAGTGAATGTGGTGAGTATTATCTCGCATTTTGTTACGACGCTCGAGTTGTCAAAACCGGACAATGTATGAGCCTTGGGTATCAACTTATCATCAACTTGCATCTCATTTACCACTCTTAACATAATGATATTCACGGAACTACCTGGATCAATCAAAACTCGTTTCACATTAGTGTCATGTACAAGTAAAGATATTACCAGTGCATCATTATGTGGGATCAATACGCCATCCGCGTCTGCATCATCAAATAATATACTATCTTCTTCTAAAACTTGGAGAACATGCTTCCCGTGGGTAACTATGATATTTGACACCTTCTTAGCTGACGTATATGTTACGCTGTTGACCTCCTCCCATCTGCTTATGACATTAACTGTTCTTTTTGGTGATGGGAGTTTTGGTGGCTCCTTCTTATTCTTCGTATATGCTTGCTTACCTTTCCCACTAAACAATTTGGTTAAGTAACATTGTTTTAATAAATGTTCAACTTTACCTTGTAGTTGTCTATAATATGTTGTTTTGTGACCGTATTCATTGTGAAACTCACACCTGAAATCGGGGTTTCTCCTATTCGGGTTTGATCTCATTTCTTTTGGGCATTGCACATTATCTCCCATGCTTCTTAAAATAGTTACCAACTCGGACGTACTAGTATTGACACTGTAGCCACCAATCTTTGCTTTTGAGCTTCTGTCGTGGTCTCTCTTATCTCGCGCATCTCGCTCCTTTCCGAACTTGGACGACGAAACCGAACCTCTATCGCTTGATCTGGAATCATAGCTCGGGTCTTCTTGTTTTGAATGCGAATCCCTTCCTGCTTGTCCCATATAAGGTTCATACCTATTTTTACCGGACCTTTTTTCAGTTTCTGGCCGTGTTGAACTTACTCTTTCATCTCTCCGGGACTGATTGATAGTGTCTTCTTCTATCCACAGCTTCATGTTGTATCATTCCAAGTTGTTGCAGGGAATTCTCGTAAGCTTTTTTTAGTCTCCTAATGGCTTCTAAGATTTTCTCATTTAAATTGCTTGCAAATGCCATAGCCGCCCAATTGTCAGGTACGCGTGGTAGCATCATACTTTCACGTTAGAACCTATCTACAAACTCCCTAAGTAACTCTGTATCTCCTTGTTTTATTTTTAATATGTCTTCCATCCTCTTCTAAACTTTTTAAGCTCCCGAGTGTGCTTTTATAAACAAATCTGCAAGCTCAGCAAAAGAATCGATAGAGTTTTCAGGTAAAAGAGAATACTGTGTTAATGCTCCCTTTGTGAGCGTTTCACCGAATTTTTTGACCTGTACTAATTCAATTTCTTGCTAGGTCAAATCATTTCCCTTTACGCAGTTGTAAATGAAGTTACATGATCTCGTAGATCGGTTGTTCCATCGTATTTTGGGATATCGAGCATCTTAAACTTTTTTAGAATATGCAAATGAGCGACACTTGGCTTCCAAGGCTGTTGAGAGTATTTGTCTAATCCACTCCTTTGATTATAGGTGGAACACCAGGTATCTGCTGTATGCGATCGTTCTGCTCCTTGAGCGGTTTCTGCAAAGTTAGTACTAAACTTTGTAAATCAGAATTAATTGGGATACTTGACCCTCCATCACGGGATTTGTTGGGAGTTCCTCCGATGCCCGAATTAGCAAGCTATGAGCGTGGATTCTCTATGGTCGCGGTGTTATTTGGAGGTGAAGACGGTGGTACAGTTGGTAACTTACTAACAAAGGCTTGAAGAACATTGCTAATTTGTTTTGCAATTAGATGTTTTAATGTTGCATCGCCATCTTGATCGTCCCCATGTTGGTCATTTGTATGTGATTCAGATCTGTTAGGCGTCCCTTCTCGAGATTGTCAGAGAGAGTTTCGTGGAGAGGGGATTGGAGTTTCATCTCCTTGTTGATTTTGCTAACTCAGCTGCTGTTGGTTTTGTAGGTTTTGTTGGTTGTTGTCGTTGACGTTTGATATGATTCTTTTAGCAGAAAAATGGATTTGGAAAGTCAAAGATTATCATATTTCCGGTAACAGAACCAATTTGTTTAACCAGAAAATAGAAATTTCGGTTAAAGCTTATTTTTAGAAGTACTCGGGTTACTGATAATCAAGAAAAAGAATATTTTTACAATGAGAAAGGAAAATTAGAGTATGAAATAACAAAGTAATCAATATAAAGGAAGAGTAAATAGTTGTATTCCATTAAATATGAGAATGTGTCCATACAAATGATATTTTTCCCAATACAAATATGTGAAAAAATCTTCATGTTATGTTCTACGGTTGATGATTTGACATTTGTTTTATCTTATAATTTCAGACACTATGATCTTTACAGGACTTCCCATTCTTTTTTGTCTTCCAATTCCAATTTAACTAAAAAGAGAATGTAAAAGGTTAGAGTAAATGCTATTCCATCTCATAAAATCATACTCCCTCTGTCTTAAATTTATGTGAACTCATTTGACTGAGCACGGAATGTAAGAAAAGAGAGAAGACTTTTGAACTTGTGGTGTAAAATGAAGCACATATATTTTGTGTGGCTATAAAGCATTGCATAAAGGTAAATTGTTTCCAAATAGGGAAATAGGTCATTCTTTTTTGCACGAACTAAAAAGGAAATAGGTAAACAGAGGGAGTATTACTTTTCTCTTTATTGGGAGTTAGTGAGGTTAGTTTAGACATTTGACAGCTGTACATGAAATACTAGCTAATTCTTAAATAACATCTACGTGATGTCATTGTATATATCTTTATATGAATTACATTATAGTTTCACCTAAAAGATAAGTACATATAAGTTAATTGTAAAGCTCTATGAAACATGAGAGTAACTTAAGAATCGTGCTGTGTGGACATTATTGATCTGAATTCCCCAAAAGCCGAAGGCAACTTTTATCGAAAACTCAGGCAACGCCGGCTGAAGGGTGAGGCATCCGAAGCAGTGGCTTTAGGCTTCCAAACTTTAGGGGCCCCATTTTTCGTTGGTAGTAATTTTACTAATTAATTTTTTTATATAAAAAATTGATTATTTTAAGGTTAAAATGCACAAAGTAAAAGAAAAATTAATTTGTTACTGATGTTAATGTTGAGCCGCCCCTGAACTTAGGCTACGAGGTCCTTCTATGCTGTATGATAGTATTGAATTCTTGATACAATTTTTAGATCAGCATTCAAAAGAAAATGCACCTAATGTACATGAGTTATGCACGTGAGAGTCGGTTGTAGGAGTTACACATGAGTTGTTTTATAATCCATCTATGTATTCAAGTCGGCTAAGACATATTAATGAAATTCTTTCCTTTCTCTCTCTATAATTCTTCTCTTTCGTAAGCAGATCCAGGATTTAAACCCTATGTGTTTAACTTTTAAATTTTTTAGCATTGAATCCATTATATTTTTAGAGTTATGGGTTCATATCTATTATTTTTGCAATTTTAATAAATTTTTACATATAAATATTTACTCCGTATCGAAAGTTATGGGTTCAGTTGAACACGCTAAGTATATGCTACATCTGCCGCCCCTGTTCTCTCTAGCTCTACAAAAAATTTGTCAGTTTCAATGCATCAATGAGATTATAGATTTTATCATCAGAGCAGTCTATTTGAGACAGAATGGAGATTTCATAACCCTATTTGGCATCCATTGTTGAAGCTCGAGCTCGGTCAGCCATGGGAGATTCTGAAAATGTTTAAATTAATCACAAGAACCTCCTTTTTTAACAAGCTACAGATACTTCTGGAATAGCCTTGATTAATGTCAAGCATACACGTCCGGAAAACTATGTCTTATGGAGTCGTTGGATGCGTCAAGCTTTACTAGTAAAAACAAGTTATAATCCATTGTTGGAACCTGCTTGAAGAGTGCTCCTACATAGGAGACTTAGAAAATCAATGGGAACGATGCAATGTTGTAGTTCTTTCATGGATAGCACGCATCATATCAGCTAAATTTCTACGGTGCATTATCGACGCTACTAATGCAAGAAAATTTTGGTGTGAATTCAAGGAGCGCTATTGAAAAATCAAATCTCATGAGACTCCGTCACTTATAGACCTCAATTGGGACAGTGAAGCAAGGTACATATGTTTCCTGTTATTAATTTTAGGGCACGCGCGATTCTCGTGAATCTATCTTAATTATTAAAAATTTATTTAAAATTGTATTGAGTTATACTCCATCTGTTTCAATTTATGTGAACTCATTTGACTGTGCACGGAGTTTAAGAAAAGAAAGAAGACTTTTGGACTTGTAGTGTAAAATGAAACACATATATTTTGTATGGCTATAAATCATTGCATAAAGATAAATTATTTTCAAATAGGGAAAGAAGTCATTCTTTTTGGCACGGACTAAAAAGGAAATAGATTCACATAAATTGAAACGGAGGGGGTATAATAAAAGTGTAAGTTCATAAAGATGATCATGAATATTGGTTATGTATAACAAACTTAATAATTGAAGAAATTATCTCAGAAGTCCTCAATCATCAATAACTCAACCTAACATTTGTTCCAGATATGTAATTTCATCATTTCAGTTTCACGACAAGCCTTGAAGATCTACAATTGAAAGCTAGCTAATGAACCCGCTTATATTTAGCTAAACATATCACGGATTAAAATTAAATTATCTCATAATTTAACTTATTATTTTTGTGCATATTATAGATTTCTGCTCAACATTCCGCATAACTATAATTGTGCATTTAAAATTTTTGAAAGTTAAAAGTATAATATTGAATAATTTCATTGGTGCAACTGTCTTATATATTTTTGAAAAGTGAACTATCTATATTGTTCAAGAATTGTACCTCTTTTTTCTTAAATCTTTTATTTTTTCTTCATCTATTTTTTTTTTATAATTTAAGTGCTACGACTTATACAAAGTGAAATTTAATAAGAAAATAAACTAATAAGCAAAATTTTAATTAACTTAAGCTCCTAAATATTAAAAAATAATTAGATACTATTAAATGAGGTGTTTCTTATAATATTTAACATAAAATTTGGGGGTCATCATAATATAATTATTTATGATAAAGATCAAGTTTGAAATGAAAAGAAAAAGCTTAGTTTTAAATTGTGGTTTTT
>MU699982.1:101275-135129 GCA_026770625.1 Nicotiana glauca | reverse complement strand
GATCTGGGGGTCTTCAGAATACAATTGTTTTTGTGATAAAGATCAAGATTGAAATGAAAAAAAAAAGTTTAGTTTTAAATTGTGATTTTTCATTCTAGGTAAGTATTATTTTATTAATGGTATTCTATTGGATGGTAATACTCACATTTTTTATTTAATTAATATGTTATAATGACTAAAGGCTAAAGAGACGGAGTCCTTACGTAGTTTAATAAGAAAATATTATTAAATAACCAAAATTTTAGGTGATTTAAATGTCCTAAATATTAGGAAAGTAACTTAAATTACAATTGTGTCCGGTATAAAATTTATTTTTGGAGGGTAAAAAAAAGTAACGATATTTCGCTAAAAACCTTCGTGCTTCTAATATATTACAAATATAGATAGATATTTGTTTAGTGTTATGTTCTCTTTTACTATATTTTTCAACATGATAAATTAATTCCAATAAAGATTAAAAATTATAGGAAAACAGATAGTAGAATCAAAATCTTATATATTAGTTCATCAAAAATACTAAATTCTTAATTAATCTTGTTATGTATACAGTGATTATTATTACTATTTTATATTGAACATATTTGAAGTCTTCGAAGTCTATGTGCCTTTACTTAGCACCATATTAGGAAATTTTCTTTTTGTAATTCAAACTTGAAAGGTTATAAGTATTAGGTAGCATAAGTAAGAATTATAGTAGTCGTATGTTTTACATCGTCAAACAAGAAAAAAACTTTTTGTTAGGTGAATTTTTAATTGAACTAAAGTTTTAAGTATTAGAGAAAAGTGACTATTCCTAAATAACAGGAAATTGAAAAGGAAATTATTAATAAGCAAAATTATAGTAGATTAAAAAGTCCTAAATATTAGGAAAATAATTAAATGGTTATTCCTAAATAATAGAGAATTAATTAAATGACTATTTCTAGATATTAGGGATATAATCAATGACTATTTTATCTAATGTGAACTCTATTTTAAAAGGGTAAAAAAAGTCGAACGACATTTCGCTAAGGGTTTTCGTGTTTTTAATATAGTGTATAGATTAAAAAAATTGAAGGACTTATTGGATGAAATGGATCTAATGATACCAGGTTTTGGTTAAGATTGTGAAGAGACTAAGGCCTCATTTGTTTGCACTTATGGAGGTCTGAATCTTAATCATTTAGATCTCAGACATTAAGTGCGTTTGTTTTTAAAATCTGAATCTTAATTATTCAGATCTTAATCATTAAGTGTGTTTTTTTACTTAACAACCACTTACTGAGTCTGAATATGTCTGTATGATTAAGATCTATAACAGAGATTTAAATTTCATAAAGATGCTATCACATATTCATTATTAACTGCCGCTACCGCCTTCCATTATCAACTACCACCATGCCACCACCACCACTATACTCAACCACCACCACCTCCACCCACCATACTCAACCATCACCACCACCACCACGCCGCCATCATCCTCAATCATAGCTGTCACCATTATCGACCATCACCATCCACCATCCTCACCACTCCGACCACCATCATTCTCACCCACAGTCAACACTTATCCACCTCAACTACCACAACCAACCACCCCATCACCATTAACAACTACAGCTGGTACCGCTCATTATTATAACCTACTACCACCTTTCTCAATCACAAACCACCACCCATCATCGCCACCACTGTCAATCACTACTAGCTACTAGCATGAACCACTATCATCAACCAAAACTACCACCAACCACCCCCTCTAGTCAGCATTCACCTGTTAGCCATCACCACCAACAACTATCATAATTTAAAAAATTATATATCGTATTGATAGAATATTAGATTAGTTAGTATTTCATTTGAATTTTATGTTTATTATTTTTCAAATAAATATAAATTTTATGCATTCAGATGTTAAAAATCAAACAGTCTTAATTTTTAGTATTCATATCTTAATACACATCTTAATATATTTAGATATGTATTCAGATTCAGATGTCTTAATCTTAATACACATCTTGATATTTAGATGTGTATTCAGATTCAGACGTCTTAATGTAGAGCTTGGAAGGCAGCTGTAAGGGATTGAAAGCGCGTAGTCCCTCGATTCAGGGATCGGTAGCGTCTTCCTCGATCGGTAGGTGGGCATGAATGGAGCTTCCAGGAGTTAGTGCATTGAGACAGGGCAGATGCGACCGATAGAAGAGATCTAATTTGAAGAAGTAAGTCATTTGTGGACTGATTCCGACCCTTTACCAGAAGACAAGAGATTCGCGGCATGGCTTTAGAAAAGGTATTCATTATACGGATATCGTTTAACGAATTGCCCGATTGCCGATTCACTGAGCCTACCAAACACCGAGATCCTAAACCTTGTCTTCCCCGCTTCTGGGTATGAATCCCATCTCTCAAGAGCGCTACGCATCTTTTAAAGGGAGATCCTCTTTGGTAGGGATGGGACTAAAGAGCTATAACAGAAGAGGGGCAACAGCTTATNGTTCTAATAGGTTTTCACTTGAGCTTTTCGCAGCAAAGCAAGTCTACAAGCCACTGCAGTGAGGTTATAGGTCTGATTTCTTTCTCGTATTGAGATCTTAGAATGCTATACGCAGCCCCCCTGCAAGGTTACTTTAGATAGCGGTATTTTCTGTATAAGATTGGCATCCCCATTCTAAGGTTACTTAGTACTTAGGTCGTGAGTTCCGCTCTTAGTAGCCTTTATTCCCATCCCGCGTAAGAACATAGGTTTTTTCCCTCAGTTTCTGGCATGCTTGACGAACGTCAGCGACGGAGACATCGTAAATTGGTCTGCGGGCATCGTGATAAGTTCTCTGTCCTACTACAGGTGCTGCGACAACCTTTACCAAGTCCGAACGACTGTCGACCACCAGATCCGCTGGTCTGCAATATTCACCCCGGCCCACAAGCACAAATCCTCGGCGCGGAATATAATCCTAAAGTACTCCAAAGACTCAAATATAGTTAATCAAGAAGGTGGTAAGACCCTAGCGCGCTAATCAAATCCTATCCCTTCTTAGTCCCAGCTAACCAAGTTCATTCCAGCTCCTTTGATAAGATTGTTCCGCAGAAAGTGTGGCTAAACACTTCTTCACCTTTCGGCCTTCAAAGTATCTTTAAAAAAAAATAGCCCTAAGTCTTTCATTGAGCAATTTAAGAATATGCGTTTGTTACGGTCTCTTGTTGGTTCGAATGAATATGATAGTCATGTGTGAAGTGATGTGTTGCTCAAAAGCCCTAAATTAAGCATATGCCTTGGTGGTTTAGAAAGAAAACACAAACTTTTGACGGTGTTATCTGGGTGAGGACCGGGATTCAAACCTAAGAAACCAGGGTTAATTTGTGAGCAATTGAGCACCATGGGTATAAAGGCCATTTGAAAGAGAATAGTTATTAAATCATAAGTTACCCTTCTGATTTCAAGAGAAAACTATGTTAGACATTACCGTCTCTTCTAGCGGTTCTAGTATGACCCACATATAAGGTAATAAATTATTTATCTTGTTTTTCAAAGGAAATAATATCATATAATATTCTATAGTTATGCATATATGGTAGTTTCTTTGATGAAAAGAAATTACCATATATTAGGAGTACCTAAGGTAATTATAATTTATAGAGAAGTCCCTATGGCTAAAGTATTTCCCTAAGAGTCCCTAGCCTACCTATAAATATGACTGTGACTCCATCAGTCTAACATCCTACGATAGGCATAGGCTAGAAGGCTCCTAGGTTTTCTGTCAAAGTTTTACGAAGGCGATTACCTACAACACTTTAACAACTATGGCTGAAGGTATCTTTTTTGATTAATTTGCGCTGCCATGGCTCTGTGTATGTAATAAATATCAACATGTGGAATCAAAGCATTCCTTTAGCCGTGTTATTCAGTGTTCAGCTCTCATTAACACAGATCTAAACAAGAAAGAATCGACATTTATAAAATTATGTTCTTTGTAATTTATTACGTCGACTTAGAAAGAATTGAGTTTTGTAGTGACTCGGTGTTTCTTCCATGTATGTGATTTGAAACTCTTCTCTTTAACAAATAAATTCATTAAATTGTTGGTGTAATATGACATGATGTGAAAAGGGTTTCTTTAGAAGACTTTGGTCCGAGATACACAAACTGTCTTCTATCTGCTTTAATTTCGAATTATGTCGATTGAATATTTTGAACTTTATTTTAATGGCTGCTATTTCCTTGTACTTTTGGTGCTTATATCTTATAATATATGCCTTTTTAATATGCTCTTATGGGTTCAAACTTGCTCGTTATATTATATGATATAAGAATAGCTTAGTTTCATATGAATCAGAATAAACAATTCATGATCTGAATAAGGATCATTCATGCTCTTTACGTGAATGGGGATCTTAAAGAACCCACAATCAATATTTGCTTCTGTTTTGTGATTGTATATAATTTTGCTGCTGTATGATGATATTGGTATAATAATATTTGTTTATTCAAGTTTTAAAGTGATGTCATGTGATCTGTCATTACATGGATTTGTATATACAAATAATCTCACTATGACTAAAGTGACTTTGGTAATATATTTATTATAAGAATTAATCTTTGAAATAATATAGCCTTATGCTTATATCCAGTGTGTCTATTTTGAAGCCAATGAACATTTGCTTAAGTTGATTACTAAGTTTAATTATTCTGATGTCAATTTTTTGAAGTTTTCGTTTATATCATGTATTTGGAGAGTAGCCACAACATTTGAATACTTGGTATAAAAGAAATTAAGTTACTTAATCACATGCAGTTCAGTGATTGAAATTAAAATGATAGCTTTTTAATCTAATTGTCTTATTAAAATGGTAACTCGGCCCTACAGGGAGGTAACCATTTTTTTGAGATTAATTGGAATGAGATAGTAAACCTTTAAGTTGGAAATTATCTTATGTCAACAGGTACAGATTAATTTCAATGGGTTTTGGTTTACTAGTCTGATAAAGTAAAGTAAATTCTATGCATGGGTTGCAACCTCTACCCACAGGAAGGTCAAGAATTTACTTAGAATCGATATTTTATGCTAATCACCTTTGATGGATTGTACTTCATAGCTTATGTATGTTTATCCTTGTTTTGCAGTCTTTACCGCTTTTCCTACCGTTATTTTTAATGAGAATGCTCGAATTCTAGTACTTTCTGGTGACAATTATGCTGAATAGAAGGATAAAGTCCTTCTCACTTTAGGGTGCTCGGATCTGGACCTGGCACTCCGTGTGGATGAACCACCTATCCCCACGGAATCAAGTAGGCCAGCTGCTAAGGCTAATTATGAGCGGTGGGAGCGATCTAGTCGCTTATTTTTAATGCTCATAAAATCCCACGCCAACGCATTAGGGGTTCTATCCCTAATAGCGATAAGGTCAAAGCTTACATGAAGGCAATTGATGAACAATTTGTAAGCTCTGATAAGGTATTGGCCAGCACCCTTATGAAGAGGCTCTCAAGTAAGACTTTCGACAGGAGTTGTACAGTGCATGAGCACATTATGGAGATGAGAGACATTGCTGCTAAACTCAAGTCCCTTGAGGTTGATATGTCTGAACCATTTCTTGTGCATTTCATTATCAACTCACTTCCTACAGAATATGGTCCGTTCAAGATTTCTTACAACACACATGAGGATAAATGGTCAATCAATGAACTTTTGACCATGTGTGTTCAAGAAGAAGAGAGGTTGAAGCATGAGATACCTGAAAGTGTTAATATGGTGACTCATGGTAAGAGAAATGCAAAGAATGGCAAAAGTGTTCCCATGAAAAAGAAAAGTACTTTTGAAAAAGATGCTTGTCGTTTGTATAAGAAGAAGGGATACTGGAAGAAGGATTGCCTCAATACAAGAAATTACTTGAGAAGAAAGGTAATTTTTACCTTTGTATGTTATGAATCTAATTTTACTGATGTTTCTGCTAATACATAATGGATTAATTCTGGTGCTACAATTCACATTGCCAAAATCATGCAGCGCTTTCTAACTCAGAGGAAGCTGATAGGAAGTGAACAATACGTCTATTCTGGCAATAGGACGCGTTCATGTGTGGAATGTGTGGGGACTTATAGGCTAATTTTGAAGGATGTTTTCACTTAGATTTAGAAAATACTTTTTAGGTTCCAGAATATTCTAGAAATTTAATTTCTCTTTCAAGACTATCAATTAGTGGATATAATTTGAATTTTTATTATCCTTCTGTGAAACTTTTGAAAGATAATAAAGTTATTGATTTTGAAAAGTTAAATGAAAATTTATATAAACTTGAGCTAGACCCCATATTTGAATGCAATATTTTAACTTTGCATGATAAAGAAATTGGCACTAAGCGATGTATTATCAATGAGAACTCATCAAGTCTTTGTCAAGAGATTGGGATATATCTCTATTGATAGAGTCAAAAGTTTGGTTAATGATGGAGTTCTAAAAGCTCTTGATGGGTAAGTAGACCAATAAATCAACTAAAGGTGCCAACAAGAGTTTTCAATTACTTGAGATCATACATACAAATATATGTGGACCTTTTACTACCCCTTGCTTTAATGGTGAGAGATATTTTATCTCGTTTATAAATGACTTTTCAAGATATAAGAATCTCAATTTTCTATTTAACAAATCAGAGGCACTTGATGCTTTTAAAGTTTACAAAACAGAAGTAGGGAAACAAACTGGCACTCAGATCAAAGTAATAAGATCTGATAGGGGTCGAGAATATTATGGTAGGTACATAGATAAGGAACAAGTTGAGGGTCCATTTGCTGAGTTCCTTGAAAGTGAAGGAGTAATTGCTCAATATATAATGCCAGGAACACCACAACAAAATGGTATGGCAGAAAGAAGGAATCATACATTAATGGACATGGTAAGAAGCATGATTAGCAGATCAAGTTTACCTTTATCCATATGGAGTGAAGCCTTAAAAACTGTTGTGTATATTTTAAATAGGATTCCATCTAAGGTTGTCCCCAAGACACCTTTTGAGTTATGTAAAGGATGGAAACCTAGTTTAAACCATTTACTCATTTGGGGATGTCAACTGAAGTGAAGGTTTATAACCCACGACTAAAGAAGTTAGATGAAAGAACAATAAGCGGTTATTTTATAAGCTATGCGGTTAACTCTGAGGGATTAAGGTTTTATTGTCCTTCTCATTCTACTAAAATTATTGAAGCTAAAAATGCTAAATTTCTTGAGGAGTATGAAGAGAGTGGGAGTGGTTTGACTCAAAGGGTAGAATTAGAAGAAATAAGGAAAAAACATGTGGTACCTTTATATATTGGGAACTTGAATGTTGCTCAAAAAAATTCTCATGAATTATCTGAACAACAACATGTTCAAGAGCCACCATCACTTGAGGAGCCACATGAAGATCAACACGTTTTACCTGAACCCACTGAAGAAGTATCTGAACCAGTGGGAGTGAGAAAATTCTCAAAAATTTGAAAATCGGCAATTTCTAGCGACTATAATGTATATCTCCAAGAGTCTGATTCTGATATTGGACTAAAAGATGATCCATGCTCGTTTTCACAAGCCATGAGTGGAATAAACTCCACACTTTGGTATGGTGCCATGAAAGAAGAGTTAGAATCTATAGCTAAAAACAAAGTCTAGGATCTCGTCGAATTACCAAAGGGATCCTCTACCATAGGTTCCAAGTGAATCTTTAAAACTAAAAGAGACTCATCGGGTAATATCAAGCGATATAAAGCTAGACTTGTAGCCAAGGGTTTCACTCAAAGGGAAGGCACTGATTACCATGAAACCTTCTCTCTAGTATCAAAAAAGTAATCATTGAGAATAATCAAGGCATTAGTAGATCATTTTGATTTAGAGTTACATCAAATGGATGTGAAAACAACTTTCCTGAATGGAGATCTTGAAGAGGAGGTATACGTGCATCAACTTGAAGAATTTTGTGATAAGAAAAATTGTCACCTTGTTTTCAAGTTGAATAAATCCATTTATGAGCTAAAGTAGGCTTCCCACCAATGGTATATTAAATTTCATAATATTGTTTCTTCATTTGGATTTACGGAGAACATCATTGATCAGGGTATATACCTTAAGATAAGTGGGAGTAACTATATTTTTCTAGTCCTATATGTAGATGATATTTTGCTTGCAAGTAGTGATTTGAGATTTTTGCACGAGACTAAACAGTTCCTTATCCAGAATTTTGAGATGAAGGATATGGGTGAAGCCTCTTATGTAATTGGCATAGATATTCACAAAAACAGATCCCAAAGATTACTTAGACTGTCTCAAAAGTCCTACATTGAAAGAATTCTGGAAAGATTCGGGATGAAGAACTGCTAACCTATAGCAGCACCCATAATTAAAGGTGACAAATTCTCATTGAATCAATGTCCGCAAAATGCATTGGAAAAGGAGCAAATGAAAGACATTCTCTATGTTTCGCTTGTTGGGAGCCTTATGTATGCACAAGTCTGTACTAAACCTGATATTGCTTTTGCGGTAGGAATGCTTGGCAGATATCAAAGTAACCCTGGTATTGACCTTTGGAAAGCTGGTAAAAGAGTCTTGAGATATTTGCAAGGAACCAAGGATTTTAAGCTCACATACAAATACTCTAACTCATTAGAGGTGATTGGATATTTAAACTCTAATTTGAATGGATGCAAAGACACTGGTAAATCTACTTCAGGATACATTTTCCTTCTTGCTGGAGGTGCTGTGTCTTGGAGAAGTATCAAATAGACCATTGTTACAACATCCACAATGAAAGCTGAATTTATAGCATGCTATGAAGCTACATCACAGGCGTTATGGTTGAAAAACTTTATTTCCGGCCTTAGCATTGTCGATTCCATTTCAAGGCCATTGATAATCTTATGTGACAATTCAGCTGCAGTGTTTTTCTCTAAGAACAATAAAAGTGGCAGCCGAAGCAAGTATATAGACATAAAGTGCTTGATGGTTAGAGACTGTGTGAAGAAGCAAGATGTGAATTTTGAGCAGGTTAGTGCTACTTTAATGATTGCTAATCCTATGACTACAGGTCTGCCGACTAATATTTTCAAGGATCATGTAACCCATATAGGGCTTAGTATCTCAATTTAGTCTTGCTTTGCTGTCTAATCGTTTGTCTAGACATTATGTTTATTTTGATATATATGACATTGCACACTTTAAGTTTTTCATGTATTATTTATGATCATTGGATCAATAAAATTGGACTCTGAATGACATATATTAAGTTCATTCATAAAGTTGTTAGGCACTTTGTTAGAATAATTTTCATCTCCAATCCGAAATTAAATGATGAAACTAACTATAGATTGATGGAATATAACTAGAAAGGATTAAAGAATTGTTACCCAATGATCTCCTCTTCAATTTCCTGTCAAAATTGCCCTCCCCCGAGCTCCAAATCGAATTTCCTGCTTTTGAAACCAAACCCTCGAAATTTTATATTTTTGCTCAACTGTTTCCGCATCTGCGGTCCCGCTTTTGCGGACCAAATGGTTGCATCTGCGACAATCACTAACCCATCCTAATTTCCACATCTGCGACTCCCCATCTGCATATGCAGTACCGCTCCTGCCAAAATTCCACTGCTTATGCGGCTCCTGCTTAACCTTCCCAATTCCGCTTCTGTGATGCCAAATATCACTTCTACGGCTCTGCACCTACGGAAACCAAACCACAGGTGCGGTTATGACAGATATCAGTAGCTTCAGTTGCCTCAAACCATTCCAAAACTTCCCATCAACCATCTGAAATCATCCCGAGGCCCCCGGGACCTCAACCAAAAGTACCAACAAGTCTAATACCACTGCCCAGACTTATACCAACCCTTAAAACACATAAAGCAACATGAATGGATGAATCAACCACGAATTCAAGCCTAAGAACTCCAAAACTCTAGAAATATGCTTTCGATCAAAAAGTCCATCAAACCTCGTCCGAATGACCTGAAAGTTTGCACAGACGTCACATTCAACTCTACAGAGCTACTCCAACTTCTGGAATTCCATTCCGACTCTCGGATCAAAATCTCACTATCGAACCAGAAACTTCAAAATTCGACTTTCGGCATTTGAATCCTAAATTAGCTACGGACCTCCAAAATACAATCTGAACATGTCCTAAGCTCGAAATCACCCAACGGAGTTAACGGAACCATCAAATTTCCATTATGAGGCCATATTCACATTGTTCCGACTACCATCAAATTTGTAACACTTAAGCTCTCATTTAGGGACTAAGTTTCCCAAAACTCTCCGAAACTCAAAACCGAACATCCTGGCAAATTAAAATAGCAGAAATAAACATGAGAAAAATAGTTAATAGGGGACCAGGGCATAAATTCTTAAAACAACCGGCCGGGTCATCACATCTTCCTACACTTAAACATTCATTTATCCTCGAACGATCATAGTTACATACCTGAAGTAGTGAAAAGATGAGGGTAACGACTGCACATATCTTGCTCAGCCTCCCAGGTCACCTACTCGGCCGGCTGACCCCACCACTGAACCTTTACTAATGCAATGTTCTTTGACCTCAGCTTTCTAACCCTCCTGTCCAATATTGTCACTGGCTCCTCAACATATGATAGATCCTTGTCCAACTGGACTGAGCTGAAATCCTACATGTGTGAGGGATCACCGTAATACCTCCATAGCATCGAAACATGAAATACCGGATGAACCCCTACCAAACTGGGAGGTAAGACGAGCTCATAAGCAACCTCCCCAATACGCCTCAATATCTCAAAAGGGCCAATAAACCTCGGACTCAACTTTACCTTCTTCCCAAACCTTATAACGCCCTTCATAAGAGAAACCCGAAGCAGAACCCGATCTCCAACCATATGGGAAACATCACGAACCTTTCGGTCCGCGTAAAGGACTGGACTGTACGGAGTCTATCCTAAATTCCTTAACCTTCTCCAAGGCATCTTAAACCAAGTCTGTGCCTAGTAATCTAGTCTCACCCGGCTCAAATCAACCCACTGGAGATCTATACTAGCTACCATATAAAGCCTCGTACGACGCCATCCGAATGTTGGAATGATAACTATTATTGTATAAAAAGTCCGCCAATGGAAAGAACTGATCCCAAGACCCTCCAAACTCAATCACACACGCACAGAGCATATCCTCAAGAATCTGAATAGTGCGCTCAGACTGTCCGTCCGTTTGAGGGTGAAATGTTGTACTCAACTCCACCCGAGTACCCAACTTATGCTGAACGGCCCTCCAGAACCGTGATGTGAACTGAGTACCTCTATCTAAAATAATGGAAACTAGAATACCATGGAGACGGACAATCTCCCAGATATAAATCTCCGCCAATCACTCCGATGAATAAGTAGTACACACAGGAATGAAGTGCGCGGACTTGGTCAGCCGATCCACAATCACCCAAATAGCATCAAACTTTCTCAAAGCCCGTGGGAGCCCAACTACCAAGTCCATGGTGATCCGCTCCCACTTCCACTCCGGAATCTCTATCTGCTGAAGCAACCCACCCGGTCTCTGGTGTTTATACTTCACGTGCTGACAGTTGGGGCACCGAGCTACAAATCTAACTATACCTTTCTTCATCTGCCTCCACTAGTAGTGCTGCCTCAAATCATGGTACATCTTTGCGGCACCTGGATGAATGGAATACCACGAACTATGGGCCTCCTCCAGAATTAATTCCCGAAGTCCATCATCATTAGGTACACAAATCTGACTTTGTATCCTCAATACACCGTCATCACCAATAGTCACATCTCTGGAATCACTGTGCTGAACCTTGTCCTTGAGGATAAGAAAATGAGGGTCATCATACTGACGCTCCCTGATACAATCAAATAAGGAAGACCAAGAAACCACACAAGCCAGCACCCGACTGGGCTTCGAAAGATCCAATCTCACAAACTGACTGGCTAAGGCCTGAACATCCATCGCCATGGGCCTCTCTACTGCTGGTAAATAAACCAAACTCCCCAAACTCTCTGCTCGGCAGCTCAAAGCATCGGCCACCACATTGGCCTTACCAGAGTGATACAAAATAGTGATATCATAGTCCTTCAACAGCTCTAGCTATCTCCTCTAATGCAAATTAAGATCCTTTTGCTTGAACAGATGTTGTAAGCTCCGGTGATCAATATAAATCTCATAAGGCACACCGTACAAATAATGACGCCATATCTTTAAGGTGTGAACAATAGCAGCTAACTCAAGATCATAGACATGATAATTCTTCTCATGTACCTTTAATTATCTGGATGCGTATGCAATCACCATACGTTCTGCATCAATACTGCTCCATGGCCAATCCCTGAGGCATCACAATAGATAATATAAAACCCCAAACCTATAGGCAATATCAAAACTAAGGTTGTAGTCAAAGTTGTCTTGAGCTTCTGAAAGCTCGCCTCACACTCTTCCGTCCACTGGAACGAAGCACCCTTCTATGTCAGTCTGGTCATAGAGGCTACAATCGATAAAAACCCCTCCACAAAACGACGGTAGTAACCCGCCAAGCTAAGGAAACTGTGGATCTCTATAGATGAGAATGGTCTAGGCCAACTCTGCACGGCCTCTATTTTCTTCGGATCCACCTGAATAACCTCACTCGATACCACGTGGCCTAGGAATGCCACTGAATCTAACCAAAACTCACATTTTGAGAACTTAGCATATAACTTCTTCTCTCTCATAGTCAGAAGCACAGTCCTCCGGTGCTGCTCATGATCTTCCCGACTCCGGAAATATACCAAAATATCATCAATAAAGGCAATGACGAATAAGTCAAGATATAGCCAAAACACATTGTGTATCAAATGCATAAAAGTTGTTGGGGCATTGGTCAGCCCAAATGACATAACAAGGAACTCGTAATGACCATACCGAGTCTTGAAAGCAGTCTTCGGGATATCTGGCTCCCGAATCTTCAGCTGATGCTAACCTGAGTGCAAGTCAATCTTAGAAAACACCCGAGCGCCCTGAAGCTAGTCAAACAGATCATCAATACGAGGCAAAAGATAGCGGGTTTTATGGTAACTTTGTTCAACTGGAGATAATCAATACACATACACATCGAACCATCCTTTTTCTTCACAAACAAAATAGGAGCACCCCAAGGTGATACACTGGGCCGAATAAAACCCTTATCAAGAAATTCCTATAACTGATCCTTCAACTCCTTCAACTTAGGAGGAGCCATACGATACGAAGGAATAGAAATGGGCTGAGTGCCCGACAATAGATCAATGCCAAAATCAATATCTCTATCGGGCGGCATGCCCAGAAGGTCAGCTGGAAACACATCAGAAAAATCCCGTACTACTGGGACTGAATCAACGGAAGGGGTATCAATATTGACATCTGTCTCATAAACTAAATACGCGTCACACCCCTTCTCAACCATACGCTGAGCCTTAAGAAAAGAAATAACTGTACTGGGAGTGTGATCTAAAGCACCCCTCCACTCAACATGCGGTACACCTGGCATAGCCAGCATCACGATTTTGGCGTGATAATCAAGAATAGCATAATGGGGTGACAACCAGTCTATGACCAAGATAATATCAAAAGCAATCATGCTGAGAAACAATAAATTGGCTCTGGTCTCAAAACCACTAAGAGCAACCAAACATGACCAATAAATGCGGTCCACAATAAGAGAATCTCCCACAAAAGTAGAAACATAAATAGGGTAACTCAAAGAATCCCGAGGTACACCCAAATGCGGATCAAAATAAGAAGACACAAAAGAATAAGTGGAGTCTAGATCGAATAGAACCGATGCATCTCTGTGATAAACCAGTATAGTACATGTGATGACAGAATCGGAGGCAATAGCCTCGGTACAGGCAACAAGGGTATATTATTTGGCCTGGCCTCCCCCTCTAATTGGCTGAGCAGGTGGGATAGTAACTGGTGCTGTGATCATAGCCTAAGAACTCTACAGAGTGCGCTGTGGCGGAAAAGTCTGTGGAGGTACACTCCTCCCAAGTCTAGGGCACTCCCTCACCACATGTCGTATGTCACCATACTCAAAACAAGCTCTGGGAGGATGTGGAAGTGGGAATTGTGCGGTACGAGTACTCTAAGACCCCTGAACACCTGAAATATTGTGTGAAATATGAGATGCAAACTTAGCTAGCTGATCCATAAAACCTCTAACATGTCGTACTCTTCCTCCAAAATAAGGACCAGTGGGACTCCCCAGTCTACGAGGTCTCCTCACTTTCCTATACTCTCTCTCCTGACCTCGTCTGTCCTCTCTCTCCCCTGGACTACATGTCCTCTACTCAGCGAGAGGTCCTCACCACTCACTAAACTAGGACCACAAGCTATGTCGCTATGACACCTGGAACCCGACCAATGAGAACTTGCTGCTCTAGAGTGGGGGTGAATGGAAGTTCGGGTCCCTTCCCCAATATGTGAAGTATTTGGCACAACCTGAATCAACCCCACCTGAACAAATGTACCAAATATGTTCAGGAACTGTGCAAATATCTCATAAAGTGCTGGAGTAGTAGTAGCAGTAGGCGTATCCGGTGCCTGCGCTCTGGCTGGAACTGCTGGTGACTCATCGGTGGTAGCTTGCGCGGGTGCTCGAGGTGCACAGCATGCGCGTCCTCGGCCTCTACCCTTACCCCGACCTCTGACGGCTCTCACAGGGGGGCACAGGTGTCTGATCATCTCTGGTACAACGTGTCCTTACCATTTGTGAGAGAATGGAATATAGAGGTTTAAGATTGTGATGTCAAAAATCTTGCAAGATAGGGAAATCAAATGAAGTGAAAATTTTCCTAACGGTTACATAGCCTCTCATAGATAAGTATAGACGTCTCTGTACCGATCAGGAGACTCTAATAAAATGGCTTGTGATTCATGACTCCTATGAACCTAGAGCTCTGATACCAACTTTTCACGACCCCGGTTCGCCCTCTGTGAACCATCGTGACGTCACCTAGTCTCTACGACTAGGTAAGCCTAAAATGTGGAAAATAAACAAAATTGCAGAAGAAAACAAGTTAAAATAGAGATAGAGTAATCAAACAACATTTAAAAGTGTCGCTCGGCATACACAACGTTAACTCTCAAAACTAATACATACTCCCAAAACCCGAAAACCCCTGAATCACAAGCTACGAATACAGTAAAAATGCTCTAACTCCAAAATGTCTATATCAACAGTAAAGATAGAAGGGCTATCACTATAAGATAGAATGGAGAGAAACTTCTCGGTCTGCGGACATGATAGATATACCTCAATGTCTCTGGAGCAGTCACCTTGCCTCAAGGGTGATTGGACTAAGTCGAAGTACCTGGATCTGCACATGAAAAACATGCACAAAAAGGGCATGAGTACACCACAACGGTACTTAGTAAGTGCCAAGCCTAACCTCGGTCGGGTAATGACGAGAAAGGTCAGGGCCCTATTGAGATAAGATAAAAATATAAGGTATGACAGAATAAGATAAGCAATACAGTTGAAAGCTAACAATAACAATTTAATACGAGAAAGTAAAGAACGCAATAACCGAAACAAAGGCTAAAACTAACACAAGGATAATAACCGGGGATCTCTCAGTATTCCGAGGATATCTTAGTGTCCTCAATCTATACTATGGATCTCTTGGTATCCTCGATATATATTAGAGATCTCTTGGTATCTCGAGGACCTTTAGTATCCTCAATATATGTTAGGGATCACTTGGTATCCCGAGGATCGTTTAGTATCCTCAATCTATAATAGAGATCTTTTGCTATCCCGAGGATCTCTTGGTATCCTCAATATATGCTAGGGATCTCTTGGTATCCTGAGGATCTCTTGGTATCCTCAATATATGTTTAGGATCTCTTAGTATTCCGAGGATCTCTTGGTATCCTCAATACGTGCTAGGGATCTCTTGGTATCCCGAGGATCTCTTGGTATCCTCAATATACGTGCCAAGGATCTCTCGGTATCCCGCATCTCAGCTCAATCATAAATTCGTTTAGGGGATCTCCCGGGATGCCATCCCGTAGTCCCAAAATAAAACACACAACAATATCAAAAAGGAATACTCAATTTCGCTCAACTTCATACCAAGCAAAAACAGATAATTTCTAACCTAGCATGCTGCAAGTAATACAAATAAGACAGTTATAGCAAATAGAGCAATTTAGCCAATTAGACATGCTTCTCTAGGCTAACAACATGCTTAAAGTCCAAGTAGTGTTAAGCAAGAAAGGGGAAAAAAACACAATTAAGGCTATTTGAAAACATGATTTTCAACAATTAGCACAAGTACACAGTCACCACCTTACGTATAAGGTATTTCAATTATCATAATACCAATCCTAAGGGGAGAGTCCCCCACACAAGGTTGGACAAGCCACTTACCTCGAACTGACTCAATAATCAACCTGAAACCACATTCTTGCCATGAGTACTCGACTCCAAATGGCCCAAATTTATTTAATTAAATTTCATACTATAAATAACACTTCAAGTAACTGATTCTATAAAGAAATTCTAGGCTAATACGCAAAATTAGGTAAAATGAACAAAATGCCCCTCGGGCCCACGTCTCACAATTGAGTAAAATATATATTTTCGGAATCCTCATACTCTCACAAGTTCATGCATACAAAAATTATCCAAATCTAAGGTCAAATTCCCAATCAAAAGTTAAATTTTAGGTCTAAGACTTTCTGCCAATTTCCCCCCAATTTTCATCTCCAATCCGAAATTAAATGATGAAACTAACTATAGATTGATGGAATATAACTAGATAGGATTAAAGAATTGTTACCCAATGATCTCCTCTTCAATTTCCTTTCAAAATCCCCCTCTCTCGAGCTCCAAATCGAATTTCCAACTTTTGAAACTAAACCCTCAAATTTTCATATTTCTACCCGGCTGTTTTGGCATCTGTGGTCCCGCTTTTGCGGACAAATGGTCGCATCTATAATAATCACTAACCCAGTTTGATTTTCGCATCTGCGACTCCCTATCCGTAGATGCGGTACCGTTCCTGCAGAAATTCTACCACTTTTGCGGCTCCTGCTTGACCTCTCCAATTCCGCTTCTGTGATGCCAAATGCCGCTTCTGCAGCCTGCACCTGCGGAAACCAAACCGTAGGTGTGGTTATGACAGATATCAGTAGCTTCAACTGCTTCAAACCATTCCAAAACCTCCCATCAACCATCTGAAATCATCCCGAGGCCCTCGGGACCTCAACCAAAGGCACCAACAAGTCTAATACCACTACCCAGACTTATACCAACCCTTTAAACATCTAAAACAACATTAAAACGATGAATCAAGCACGGATTCAAGCCTAAGAACTCCAAAACTCTAGAAATACACTTTCGATCAAAAAGTTTGCAAACATCGTCCGAATGACCTGAAATTTTGCACACACGTCACATTCAACACCACAGAGCTATTCCAACTTCCAGAATTCCATTCCAACCCTTGGATCAAAATCTCATTATCGAACCAGAAACTTCAAATTCGACTTTCGGCATTTCAAGCCTAAATTAGCTACGGACCTCCAAAACATAATCTGAACACGCCCCTAAGCTCGAAATCACCCAACAGAGCTAACAAAACCATCGAATTCCATTCCGAGGGCATCTTCACACTGTTTCGACTATGGTCAAATTTCCAACACTTAAGCTCTCAATTAGGGACTAAGTGTCCCAAAACTCTCTGAAACTCAAAAAATCGAGCATCTCAACAAATCAAAATAGCAGAAATAAACATGGTAAAAGCAGTTAATAGGGGGTCGGGGCGTAAATTCTTAAAAAAACCGGCCGGGTCATCACACCCAAGCAACCAAAAACTCAAATGAGGAGGCGATACGAGTAAATCTCGATTTGCTTGAAGAAAGGAGAGAAACAACTTTAATAAGGGTGGCTGTGTAGAAACAAATTATTGAGCGATATTACAATCGGAAAGCTCATCTTAGGTACTTCAAGATTGGGGACTACGTACTCAAGAAAGTTTTCCAATCCACGAGAGCAGCTAATGCAGGGAAGTTGAGTCCAAATTTTGAAGGACCTTACAAGGTTTGGGGTATCACTGGAAAAGGTGCGTATAAGTTGGAAACCATGGATGGAAAGGTTCTACCCTCGAGTTGGAATGTTGTTCATCTGAAGAAGTACTATTTCTAAGGAAAGAAATACCCACGGTCAAATACCCCTTAATTTATGATTTTTATTTTGTACGGTTAAAATTATACTAACTATTTGACCCGAAAGATATCTAGCCAGCACCAAATGATGATATTAGACCCGAAAGATATGCAAAAGCAACATAATTCCCGATCTAGGGTTACAACCTTTCTGATGAAAATATAACGGGTTAAGCAGTCATCATCTAAATTATATATGCCTCCGAGTCCAGTATGTTTTTCCTTTTTCAGGAAAAGGACCACATGGAAGGAATAATCAAGTGCTCGAGATTTTATACTTCAAAGCTCAAACACTTGGGTATTATATATATAAGAAAGGCAAAGAAGACTGGAACAATCAGAATTCAAGTCAAGCCTAAAAGTGTACTCATCCGAATCACGAGCCAAAAACGCAAGCCTAATTCAAACCTATGAAGAATACACTCGTAGATGTGAATTTCAAAATCTTACGAATGTATAGGTCAAAGGTAATATTTAGTCATGGGTTTCCAAGATATACCCTTGAAATTTTTCACAAATATATGTTGTAAAGAAAAAGATTATGAAAAAGTTATGGATGATACTTAAATACATGCAAAGTATTATTTAAAGTATGAATAATACAAGACTTTCTTTAAAGTTATTCAAAGAAACATCTGTAATCCTATCTTTCGTATGTTTACACCATTATGAAATAGAGACGTCTTCTTTATTAAGTGTCGTATATAAACGGTCATTCTTTTATAATTCGTGCTTGTTCAAACAGTCACGAAATTAACAAAGCATTTTTAATGCACAAGTTAAAATAGCAAAGGGTAAAATAAAAACCCAAACGTTAGAGTTAAGTGGAAAATAAAAGCCCCAAACTTATGAAGAAAAAGGCGAGGGCAAACCACTTAAAGAGTAAAACAGAAACTCGAAATAAAGATGTCATAAAAGTTGGACAAAAACTTTATAATATCATAATAACTTGTTTAAAATTAAGTATGAACTTAGTTTCAACATGATTGTCCTTACAAAAAATACCGAAAAAAACTAGGGGCAAGGTCTTCCAAAAAACATCACCCCAAATGGGACTAGGGGTAAAACTTCTAAGTGTTCCACCAATAAAAAATACAACAATAAAACACTTCACGTTTTCTTAAACTTTCACTTAGGGGCAGAATCTAAACCAGAAGGAACGGCATCATCAGAAGCAGGAAGAGCAACTTGAGTGGAAGATTGAACAGCAGCCTTACCAGGAGTAATTTCATCACCCTCGGGAGTGTCAGTCACAGGTGAATAAAAGCTTTGACTTTATTTGGTTTTCTCAATGGTATCCTTGATCTCTACAATCTCAACATCTAAGTCAAAGCCTTCCTGGATTGCTTCTATTAAAGTATCATGGCGTGCGTTCAAAAAGGCCCAACTTACTTTAATGGCAGTCTTGTCCTCAAGGGCTTCATAGTCTCTTTCCTAGTGCCCAATCTCATTCCTAAGTTCTTCCTTCTCAGTTAAGGCAGCATGATAAGAAGCATGCAGGGGGGCAAGTGAATTCTCCAAAAATCAAACTCTATTAGAAGACGTTTGGAGATCCTCTTGAGCTTGGGTGAGAATTTGAACAAGCTCACCTGCATAAACTTCTTTCTGATTCAATAGGTCTTTTAGACCTTTGATCTCTTTAGTAGCTCTAGAAAGCTGTTCAGAAAATGAAGATTCAATAAGACTCTTGTCTTTGCCTGCCTGTTTAGAATAGGCTTTCTCAACCGCTAGTTCTGCTGCCAAAACCTTTACTTGCTGCTCCAAGTACACTTTTTTTCCTCTAAAACCTCCATCTCAAGTTTAAGACTCTCATACTGCACTTTTCAATTATCTGCCTCAATATGATAGTCATGTATCAGTTGTTTCTTATGGATGATCCTTTTTATCATCTCCGTACCGATGAGATTGATCTACATAGTAAAAAAGAAATGTGATATTGATAAAGGAAAAATCACATAAGATAAAAAGGCGAGTTTTTCAAGGAAGAACTCACAACATCATTGATCCAAGTTAGAGAGCTATGACTTTCCAGTTTAGCCTTCTCAACTAGGTCTATCAGTGGTTTTAACCACACGTTAACCTGGTCTAATTTCTTCAAAAGGTTACCATCCAAGGGAATCTCAATGGTTAATTTTTTCATTACCCTACTTTCACTAGAAGAGCCAATTTCAGTGCGAGAAGTTGTGGCAGTAGGAACGGTCGAAGAAGTCAAAATAGTCATGGGCGGAGTAGTAGCGGCAACAGTAGGAACATACAACTGAGGTTCCATTGGAGCAGACACAGGAAAAGAAGAAAGAGGCGCTTCCTCAAAAATTAAACAAAAGTTTTCATCATCAAATCCACGAGAAATGAGGTGTTCAGTAGAGTCACGGGGTGCTGCAGGCGTCTCTTCATCAGAACTCACTAAAGTAGCACTTTCTGGCACAAACACAGAAACATGACAAGGAGGAGGAGTAACTTCATCATCATATATGACTCGCCTTCTTGTCATTCCATATGAACCAGAGAGCCTTCATCCCTCTCCTATTCATCTTCGAAATCATGTGGCCTATTAGCCTTTCTTTTTTATGAGGAACTTAAAATTATTTCTTGAGCCTTTGCTAAGGAGATCCTTGAGGTAGCAATTGATTAGTCACTCACACCCCGAATGGGAAACCCTAATAAATAAAAGGGTTAAAAAGTTCTAGGATATGAACAAAAATAAAGAAGAAAGTGAAAGAGAAAGTTACCGTGAGTCTTAACTGCAACGACCCGACTGGTCGTTTTGAGTTCTAGCACTCTGTTCAGCAATCAGAGGCCATGAGCAGCTTCGTTTCAGGTATTATGACATGTACGCATGGTCGGAATTGAATTTCGGGAAGTTCAGGGTCGATTTGGAAAGAGGATTCTCATTTCGTAAGCTTAAATTTGAAAGAATGAACTAGGATTGGAATTTTGAGTAAACGACCTCAGAATCAGGATCTGAAGGTTCCAGCAGGTTCGTATGATGATTTCGGACTTGAGCGTATGCACGGTTCGAGTTTTGGATAACCCGAGAGCATTTTGGCGCCTATTGTGGAAGTTAGCATTTTAGAAGAAATTTCATAAGTTTGGCTTGAAGTGTATTTCTATGTTATCAATGTCTGTTTGAGATTCCGAGGTTGTGAATAGATCCGTATGCTGATTCTGGAGTTAGGGGCACGATCGGAAGTGAATTCAGAGGTCCGTAGGTCATTTTGGAGCCATTTGGATAAAGATAAAAATTTGAAGGTTTTTTGAGAAGTTTGACCGGAGGTGGAATTTTTGATATCATGGTCGGAATCCAATTCTGAAAGTTGGAGTAGGTCCGTAATATCGAATATGACTTGTGCGCAAAATTTGAGGTCAATCGGACGTGATTTGATAGGTTTAAACATCGGAAGTAGAAGTTTGAAATTTTGAAGTTCATAAAGCTTGAATCGGGATGTAATTCATGGTTTTAGCGTTGTTTGATATGATTTGAGGCCTCGAACAAGTCCGTAAGGTGTTTTGGGATTGGTTGGTAGGTTTGGTTGAGGTCCCGGGGGCCTCGGGTGGATTCTGGGTGTCTAACGGATCGAATTCACAGTTTGAAGAAGGGTTGGAGCTGCTGCTTCTGGTATTTCCACTTCTACGGATTTGGGACCGCAGAAGCGACCCTGCAGAAGCGAGGAAGAAGCCGCAAAAGCGGTTGGATGTGAAGCAGCCCAGGACCGCAGAAGCGGCCCTAAATCTGCAAAAGCGGAACCACAGAAGCGGTGGGCCATCCGCAGAAGTGAAATTTGGGCTGGAGCCCAGTGTCCGCAGAAGCGGCGTTTTGTCCGCAAAAGCGGGACCGCGAAAGCGGAAATCGCTGGAGGCAGAAGGGATGTTTTAAATTAGGGTTTGAGTTCATTTCACCCATTTTTCATGGCTTGGGCGATTTTTGGGGGAGCTTCAAGAGAGGATTTTCGTCACTAACGACAAGGTAAGATATCCCCACCTATTATGAGTTAAATACATCAATTATGTATGTATTTAAGCATGAATTGTGTAGAAAAACTTGGGTTTTTGGGGGAAAAACCTAGAAATTTTATTCTTGGAATTTATCCACGATTTTGGGTATGGAATTGGGAGAAAATCATATAATTGAGTTCGTGAGTTCATGGGTACTTTATCTTCAAACAATTTTGGATTCCGGGCAGGTGGGCCCCAGGGCATTTTGGTCCACTTTTCGATCGGAGTTAGGAATTGCTATAAATTAGATTGTAATGAATATTTGAGCATATATTAATGGATTTGCGTAACCGTTAGCTAGTTTTGGAGCGTGGTGCATCAAGTAGAGTCTTCGGAAGGGCGTGGGATGCCGGATATGGATCGTCGGAGCGAGGTGAGTCTCCTTTCTAACCTTGTAAGAGGGAATTGTCCCCATTGGTAAAATAATTGATTATGTCGTCCTATTTGTGGGGGCTACATACGCACGAGGTGACGAGAGTCCGTGCGTAGTTACTATTATGCTATTGTCCGGGTAGTTAGGACCGAAAAGCATGTTATACTTGGATTATTTATGAACCCATTGATAGCTTGAATTGCTTAAATCACATTGAATTAGTAAGTGAATTTCTAAAAGGATTAAACTTCATTTCTTAAAATTTGTTAAAGGAGAATTGGTTTTATTTGGATGAATATTCCTCGATAAGTTCTTAATTGACTGATTGAGCATGTATCCTTATGTGTACCTGCGCCGCATGCATGATTCGCGAGCAGGGTATGTGTTTATTTATGGAACGGGTCGAACGCCTCGGCAGATTAAATAGATGCATCTATGGTTCGGGCCGTTCGACCCTCGGTAGTGCACAATTTACATTTCTGTTGGATCGGGTCGTCGCCTCGGTGTGATTTGCGCATGTTATTTGTCGCTTGAGAATTTTAAACGTGAAATTTTCCCTTTGTGGCTTGATATAAATTGATAAAATAATAAAGAGTAAACCTTGAAATTCCTTAATTATTTGTTAAAGGTGTTTACCTGTTTTCCGGCTTCGTGAATTAGAATTGCTATATAAATCCATGATTTCCTCACATTGTTAGTATATTGTCAATTGACCCCTAGTAAGTGTCGAAGTTGACTATCTCATCTCTACTTCTTTGAGATTAGGCGGGATACTCATCGAGTATACGTTGTTTACGTACTCATACTATACTTATGTGCATTTTTGTTGCACAGGTATATGTACCTCTAGCAGCCTACTAGGCGTAGCAGCGCAGATGATTCTGGGACTAGGAGAGTTGCATTATTCGAGGCAACCCGCAGCTAGTGTAGTCCCTTTCGGCATATTGTATTTATCTCCTGTCCACTGTATTTCGGCGGATGTTGTATTTTATTTTTCTATCAGTGGATGCTCATGCACTTGTGACACCAGGTTCTGGGAGGATTTTGGATTATTCAGTATTAAGTCCTTTATTGACTTTACGTTCGTTTTTGTAAAATCTTTATTGTTTAATATTCATCGTATAAAAAAATAATTTACGCAAATACTAAAACTGGAATTTAATTATGCATTCTTGGTTGGCTTTCCTGACAGCGGTGTCCGGCCCCACCACGACCCTTGGTGGATTTTGGATTGTGACATTAACTTTCGTTCCAAATATATTTGAAAGATGCTTCCAAGATCTTACTTCCATAGAAGCAACTGTTACAATTTTTCTACCGAACCACGAAAACCAGGAATCTCCTCAACAGTTCCCATTGTTGCTGAAAAAGAGATGTCAAACAGTTATGAGAAGTTCGAGGTCTTCACAAAAAAGAGGAGAAATAAATATTGAAAGAAAAACTTACGTGGAATGTTCCACTTCTCAGGGAAGGGCATGTTCTCTTTACCTACTAACCCACTTGTGGGGGCGGCAACGAATCGGGCGTACCAGCCATGATCTTTATCATCCTCAGGCTAACCGAAACTCTCTTACTTCTTGCCACGAGAGTAAAAATCCCATGACGAAATAACTTAGGAGAGTAGAGATGGATTAGATGGTAAAAAATGAAGGGTAACTAAGCCAGATTTGCCAAATACCTAAGGCATGCCACAACCCTCCATACAATAGGGCCAAACTTTCCTAAACACACATTAAAGAAATGGCAAAATTTAATGATGACTGAGTCAATAGGAGGCCTAAAACCTGATGTGAAGGGATATGTATACACAAAAGAAAAATCATCTTTAAATGAAGTGATTCTTTGGTTTTCATTAGGAACCAAAATTAGGAAGTCAAATTTCCAATGGCAGCCTCTAGGTACAACAGAAATCAAACCTTCAGTAATCTGGGTAGGGTAAAGATCAATACGATCATAAGAAGTCATAGAAGTGACTTGATTCCTAATCGATTCCCTGTCAGAGTATAAAGAAAGTTCAGCACAGACGATCTCATCAATAAAAGGTTCACGAACTGGTTCATTAGAACCTCTACTCCTAACAGAAGATCTATGTGAAAAAAGGGCCCTAGTTCTAGAAGATGATGGGGCAATAAAACTAGGTTGAGAAAAAGAGCCACGTACAGAAACTGATCGTAGACTACTCAACCTACCACCTCTCCTTCTTCTAATAGGATCAGAAGAAGTGAAAAGTTCGTCTACAATAAGAATTTTTCGAGGATCAGGATTTAAAAAAGACATAGTTTTATGAAGAAGTAGAATGATGTGGATGAAGAACACTGAAGAAAGATTTTCGTAAAAGTAAAGACAAAAGATGTATTTATATGCAGAAGCAAATGTCATATAAAAAAGGTAATGATGGAGACGTCATTATGAAAACTGTTACTTCGTGATTAGAGCAGCCGCAAAAAAACCCTAAAACTAAAACTCGATGTAGAGTTGTAGAGACAATCGATGACTCCCACATGTCACATGCATTAAATAGAAGTGACACACTACGCATCGGTTAAGAATAAGGTATAGTGATAAGTGGAAAATGGCGGAAAAAATTCCCGCCATAAATGAGATCCACTTCCCAAATATTCAATTGCTAAATAATTGGTAAGTGTGGGGACTATCTACATTGGAAAAAATAAATATTACATGTGGAATTAATTATGTGGCTGACATGGCAAGACACGTGGATCATTAAAAAAGTGACAGTCAGAAAAGAATATTAACAAAGACGTGAATCTTAATAGGTACGAGCAAAATGCTTGAGAGGCGAGAAGAAACGGTTACTCGAGTCTCTTTAGTAATTTGAAGAGACACCGGTGGAATGAACCAAGGCAAGAAAAAGGAAAGATTCTTTGGTCTGCAATTAATGAGCATGAATGATTACAAGCTGTACAGAATTTTCACGAAACAGTTACGATTACCAATTATAATGTTCTATTAATGCTCATAATGACTCGATCATAAAGGGAAAAAGATGTTGTACTTAGAGGTGATTATATAAGGAAGAACACTGTCATTTGTATGGACATGTTCTGATATTTACTAGAATACAATTATTTAAACTTGCTTTATATTGATTACTTTGCTATTTCATACTCTACTTTTCCTTTCTCATTGCAAGAATATTCCTTTTCTTGATTATCAGTAACCCGAGTACTCAAAATAAGCTTTAACCGAAATTCTTATTTTCTGGTTAAACAATAATGATATGTTGAAATTCCGAGCATTTTAAGAACTCCTTTTACGAACTAACAAGTTCTTTAATTCACAAATGGCTAACACAGATTGTCTGGCCCGTCTATGAACATTATCAAACTGTAGGAATTCAACCTGTTAAGGAATTACTCAAAGAAATAAATAGAATCATGTAAATAGATAATCATTCGTTTGGCTTTACATGATCAATTATGAAGTCATGAACACCATTAAAAATTCGCTTAAAACCGTCCAAGAAAATCCTGATAGAAAATGACGACTCCTTCAGAAAAACAAACTTATTCAAGTTCTTTTCCTCGACCAATTTCAATCGGTAATAGGCAATAAGCAACCAAATACGTGTGGTCGTTAAACGAATGGACGGTAGAGCGTATCGACCAAAATCGATCAGAAATTACACCAATATCGGTGGGTTAGTATAAATGATCACCTGACAAATTAATTGGCCCACCGACCACTATTGGTCAGTATATTATTATAATTATTTTATTTTACCGATAAAAGTTGGTCGGTAGACTACATTTAATAAATTTAATTTAAACATATTTACCGACCAACGTTATTCGGTAACTGAAAATTCTTTCTGGTTTAATTGATTAAAATTTAAGATAATCGACCAAAGTTAGTCGGTAAATTTGATTTTCTGTTTTTTTAAGCCAATTTACCAACCGATATTGGTTGGTATTGTTGAATTTTTGGCAATTTATGTGAGTTTACCGACTAACATTCGGAATTTTACAATTCTATTTTTTTTATGTTTACCGACCGGCTTCTGGGCATACATTTGGCAGAAAAAACTTGTTCTGGTAGAGCTACACCACCTGCCAAAAAGAAAAAACATATACAACACAGCCGATAACCCCCAATTCACCACCCATACACCCTATTCGAGCATATCCAACCAAACATCCTTCTAATACAATTCAAACCAATCAAACCTTTAAACATTGACTATAAACATTCAAAATTGTACATATGAATTCAAAATATGTTCTAAGTAATTAAATAAACTAGTTCAAAGTATATCAAACAACTATTCAAGGGGTATTTTCTACTGCATCCCCACTATCTGATGAACTTTCATCTAGAAGATGGTAAGAACGATCATGTGGAGGATGGGCAGAACGATCACATGGAGGACGGAAAGAATGATCACGTGGAGGAAGGGCAAAATGATCACGTGGAGATCGGGCCTCTGACAATGACTCACAAGACCGGAGCAATGTAAACGATCCAGTAGAAATGAGGGTTCTGATATGAGCTTGCGTACCAAGAAATTGTGCATCTCTAAACCTTTCTCTTTCCTTGGCCGCTTTAAGCTCGGATATAAGCCTTGAAACCTTCTCCTCCCTAACCAATAGGGTATCCCTATTAAGTGCCTAGCCCTGTGAGGAAGTCCCTATTCCTTGCATTCCACACCTGTAGTGATGTAATATTTTCTCAGGAAGCTCGTATACCTTCCCTTTTTTGGACCGCCAACAATCTCAAACAAGATTCTTCTAGTATCCTCGTCTGAAAGTTGGGTTGGCTCGCCCGACTTCAGGTTATAATATATTTAAAGGTAATTGAGAGAATAATTACCAACCATCTTTGGTCGGTATGCCATTTTAAAAAAATGTAAAATATTTTTTTGATATTTTTCGTATGCGGTGGATGGTTTTTTGGTCGTTTTTATGCACCGACCAATGTCGGCCGGTAGGCGCCGGATGGAATTTACTGAATTTCTAGCAGGGGTGTATCTATGTTAGAACATGTGAGGCACATGCACCCATTCTCTTGCCAAGTAAAAGCAAATTTTATGTACAAATTTTTAATGGTTTAGCCATACAGGGTAGCTCGCACCCATGCTCAAATTTTGGCATTGATGCCTCCGATCCCCCATGGACACACATTAATATAGTACTATGTATTTAGTTTGTACTTCGTAGCTCTTTTTTTTAGTTTAGTTCTATTTTTTTTCCTTCTTATCATTCTTTCCTTTTTCTTCTCCTTCTCCAAGTCTTCATGATAAACAACAACTTAAGGAGTCAGAGATTAAACTATTTATTACTTCCATTGACATTTGTCTTATCTTGAACCACTATAAATTGGTTTTATTATAAATAATTTGTAAATAAGATCTAAGTCCATGATGAGATTTGTTTAAATAATTTTATCCCAAATTATTGCTTAAACATACTTGAATTTCAATCAAATTATTGATATTCATTTTCAATTTTTTAGAATAAAATATACTTTTCTTTTTTTTGGATAAGCAAGTCACATATAAAGAACTCGTCATATGTTCTAAGAGCTTTTTGATATTTTCATTCTTCTTTTAGTTATAAAATTTGCAAAGTTTCAAAATTTTCATTACTATTCTACTTTCACTTTTTATTTTGAATTTTATGGTAAAAACTGAACAAGTTTTAAGATAAACATTATGCAATAATTGTCAAATTATATTTGATAATATTAGTGATAAACATAGATTTAGATTAGCAATATTATAATATATCTCGTTAAATAATGTGCAAAATTATTAATGTCATAAAACACCCAAAAAATATACATCACTTGATATTATGACAAGTATTGTGATGCACTCATGGTCTTAAAATTCTGGATCCGCCTCTAATTTCTAGTAGTGCAAGTGCCAAGGGAAAGAGGTTGTGGCTTCTGTTTCCAGCTGCAGAACTTTTCTCTTCTGCACCATGCAATGCAACTAAGCAGCGTCCCCCCCTCCCTTTTATTTTTAATAGACAAAAGAGAATTAGATCTTGTAGAAAATCATGTAATCATCATATATGGTCATCAAATAAGGATGAACATTGTGCTTTGGTGATAACTAATGCTATCAATTCAGAAACTTCAATAAAAGTTTATTGTCTACAAGGTTTCTCGTGAAGGAGGGCTGTGTAAAAAGAATCTGGCTACAAGATGAGGGGCTAAACTATGTATTAAGCCTATAGTATAATATCTTTTGCATTCATCATGCGCATGATTTCATTGTTTTATGTCTTTTCTCTTCATCGTAATGTCAAATATAAGTAGTATAGTATCTGATTGTTTCCTTCGATATGTTAATGGCATTCTTATCATTGCCTCCTCTCTTAAGTCTTTGATAAAAAATCTTACGTCTGCATTTATACACGTTCTGGAGTTAATTAATTAACCTCTTTTTTCCTTAGAATTTGATCCTTTGTAACGATGGTTAATTTTTGCCAATGTAAATACATTCAAAACCTTCTAAAAATTTCTCTTATTTTGTCCTAAATCCCTTCTTAGTTTTATTAATTTAATGATTTTCCTTTTTATTGTACTCTAGACCGACACGTTCTTGTAGTCTTTTTGGTGAAACCCAGTACTTAACTCAAACATGCTCCCGATGTTGATTTTGTTGTTAGCCAAATGTCTCAATTATATATATTCTTCTTGATTGTCTATCATATATTGCAGTCGAAACAGTATCACTACAACAAATTTGGCCTAAGACCACATCAATTTTTGACAACACTTGAAAAACGTGGCCAAATATATATATGGCAACACTTTACAAGGGTGGTCTTTGAAAAGTACTTTTGGCTCCGATTTATTAGGTGACAATTATGAAGTGTTCCTATTAATACTATAGACTACACTTTTTAAGTATTGCCAAATCATAAATTATTGGCAACATTTATTCGTATGTGATGCAACGCTTTCTGAGCGTGGTTGTTAACATTTACAAAAGGCAACTCTATATAAGCGTGCCCTAAAATATTTTCTAAAAGTTCCCGCCACAATTTCCCCCTAAAATTTTGCTGAAAAACAATGCCCTAATATATTTCGCTAAAATCTATTTACTCACATTATAAGAAAATCTAGTCATTCTTCTTCCCTAAAATTCCATAAGCAAAGTTGAGGGCTCTTCTCATAACTTTTTGCAGATTGAGTGAAGCAGAGTAGAGCGGGTTGAAATACTTTTGTTGGGTTATGTGGAAATCAAATTCAAGTGGGGATCTCATTGTTTAGGGCTTATGGCCGCTTCAAAAACCATGTGTAAGATGACTGCCAATTTTAAAGTTAAGTTCTATTATTTTGTGATGAAAGTTTATTATTCTTGATAAAATAATACTTTTTATTTTCTCTATGGTGTTTGCTCTCAATGAAAGTGATCTGGTACTCACAAAGCCTCTTTGATTTAGTTTGTTGTCTTGCTTTTTTCTCTTTAGAGACAAATGAATATAGCAATTTTTGTAGATGACGAGTCCGGATTATTGTCATGCATTTTTTAATGTTGAAGATGTTCTTTCCATTTTTGGAAAATGACATATTTGTCCGGCTCCTTCAATGACAAAGAAAATAGTACAATCGGTAACCAGATGTCCATGCGTCTGAATCGGATAAAGAAATGAGTATTTGATCGGATACTTTTGCAGCGCCGGTGATCTTTCGCTGGTTTTCAGGATTCCAGTGAGGCTTTTTTAAAAAAAATTGTTCTTTTTGTTCAAAACCCCAAATTGATTATTCATTCGAATTAAATTTTTTTGATTTTTTGCGAGTATGTTTCAGCCTTTTGAAACCCTACTAAGCTGCTTCAGTTTAAATCCCAAAATTTGAACTCTAAATTTGTGTAACTAATAGACCATTAAGAGCTTGCTAAATTTGTTCTTAATTGATTAGACTAATTTTTTTTTCTTCTAAGTAGAAACTAAATTGCCTATTCTGTGCGTGTACTCCCCCTCCCCCGCTTCTTCATCTTTGCCTTATTGTCGAAAAATTTCCATTTGGATGTGCCTCATCCTAGATTGATGTGTCTTTGAAAAATAACTGTGCGTTCATCTCTTATAAAACTCGTGCCGAAATAGAAGCAAAATTGTTGCTTCAATGTGTTAATATTCTCTCTGCCTTCCCTGATTGAGTTGCTTATAATTGGTTCTTTATTTCCATGTTCATGTATAGTGAACATGTTGCCTTTGCTCTTTCAATTAATTGGTGATGCATCATTATCCAAAAAAAGAGAATAAATTAGTGATATATAATCATGTGAGATATCCAGATCGAATCACTCTTATCAGCGGTAACCATGAGAGCTGCCAAATCACACAGGATGGTCCTTTATTGTATCCCTAACTTTTTAAACTTAAATTATAATCTTAATTTTTCTTCAAAATTTCCAGGTGTATGGATTCTATGATGAGTGCCTGCAGAAGTATGGTTCAGTAAATGTTTGGAAATATTGCACGGATATCTTTGACTACTTAAGGTTTTCTACTTTATTCTAGCGGCTAAAATAGGAGAAGAACTGATTGTTCAATGCATTTTCAATAGATCCATTGCTTTCAAGCTTGTCATTGGACCTGTCTGTTATGCACTTTATCCAACCTTTTTTGTTTCCATTGAACCTAATACATGACTTGCAAGTTTTTCCATTTGCTTGACCATACTTGATCTGAGAAATTCTGTACATTAGTATCATGCATGTCCTCTTTTCTCGTTCCAGCAGTGTTTATGGCTGTCTGATCAAGTCGTGGTACATTTAGCTATCGGTAAGACTAAACTTATATTACCTTGTCTTGATCGTAACGCAGCTTGTCCGCTCTTATTGAGAATAAGATATTCTCTGTTCATGGTGATCTTTCTCCTACAATATCTACATTAGACCAGGTCCGGAACTAATCTCTGACTCCTTTGCTTGAATTTACATGTGGTGAAATACATTTACATCATCACCTCTATCTCAGATTCGAACTATTGATCGGAAGCAAGAGGTTCCCCATGAGGGTGCCATGTGTGACCTACTATGGTCAGATCCAGAGGACATTGTTGATGGATGGGGACTGAGTCCTCGTGGTGCAGGTTTCCTTTTAGTGGCAGTGTTGTTACTTCATTTAACCATACTAATAACATATATTACATAGGCCATGCACATCATTTAGTAATGGAATGATTTAAATGGATGTTCAATAATCAGATTGTTACAGTCTGGTCTGCTCCGAACTACTGTTGCAGGTCAGTTAAGTCACACGGTTAGTTTGCATTTTGTTCTTTTTTATAAGGGTATGTTCATTTCATGTCCTTTTTTTACGAGAATTATTTGCATTCCTCCAGGTACATCGCAGATGTGGGAATGTTGCCGCAATTATTGAGCTAGATGAGAATCTTAATAAGCAATTCCGTATGTTTGAAGCCGCTCCATAGGTATGTGTATATAATCGTTCTACTTTCTAGTTTTTCTGAGATCATTAATTTATCAATGTGCTATTTTCAATCGTAATGGTTAAACAGAAATTCTGCATCCCATCGTCCCACACATTTCTTTGATCAGTGAGGCATTTACAAAATATAACAAATTCACCAAGAAGTGGCTAAAATGTACACAGCAAAGAGGTAAGTTAATTTTTTATTGAAAGCTTAGGTTTTTTTATATGTGCTGTGAGTTTAACAAGCATTTCTAATTCTAATAAAGTAACTTTTTGCTATGAGAAGTATTTAACTAGGCTGCTTTAATATTCACTTTTAATTTAGTTTTCACATTTTTACTTCTTTTGCAATACTTTTTGGCTATTCTTCGGTATTGTAATGATTAGTTTCATTTATTTCCTAAATTTTGAACTTTTTAGGTTTTAAATCCTTTATGATTCCAAGTGATTAGTTAGTTCAGTTGTAGGTGCAGGAAATATTTCTTAAGCTTCATGATAGGATTTCTTAGTTACTAATTACTTTTCATATTTGCTGAAATAGTGCTATGGTGCGGAATGTAGCGTCCTGCCGGGGAGAAGTATTGTGTGATTCTACCAGTTTATTTTTTGTCAATATGTTAAGGAAGTAGTGTGATCTCATGTCTTAGAAATAGTAAAAGCTATAGTTAACGTGTCTTTTCTTATTACATATATGTTGAAGTATGGATACTGTTATGTATAAGTAGATACTTAGAATGGAATAAACTTATCCTAANCCCCCCCCCCCCCCAGGGAACCTGGAATTTAGATTCGGCACCTATTCCCTATGACCTTGCAAATATCTAGTCAAAACTAATGTAAATTTAAAAGAAGTCAGGTTCCTATCTAGTCAACTCTTGATATTAATGTTAGCAGCTTGTGTATTTCACATGTGTATGTAGCTTTCAAAAGAACTACTTGAGTATTTAATTGAAAGAAGTTGAAATAGTTAGGTGCTATATCTGGATGGAAGTTTTGATGCATCTTTTAAATGATAAAAACGTGCAGAACTTACACCTTCTTGAATTGATAGATCAATTAAACTAAGAAAATAAATATAGATGATAATTGTCCGCATTGAGCTGATCTTTGAACTTAATCTGTTGTTTTATTATTAAAACAGTGGCAAGTGAAAGCGGACAATCCTAGTTATTAGTTGATGTATTTTCTACCATGGATGAAAAAGACTCAAATGCTAAATAATTTTCACTCAATTTATTATGTCTGACACAACCTTGTTGTTCTTACTTTTCTATCAGTTAGTTTTACTTTGAATATCTGTTAGTTGCTCTTGAGAAGTTAGAGCTCAAACTATCAATCCTAAAATGTTGAAATGCTTGCATTTTATGAAATATGGTTTGGAGGCTTTTTCTAAAGTTCCAGGACACACTACATTTGTTTTAGGTCTATAAGAAGTTTAAAACATCAGACAAAATCCATCTTTCCCGCTCTCTTATTCTTTCTCACCATATTTAGTAAAAATTAGAACACTCATAAGTTAGTACTCTAGCTCTGCATGAATTCTTCATGTATAACTCTAATATGGTACTCCTATTATTGTTTTTTGATTTATTTTTAATTTCATCTTAACATACTCTTATTTCCTAATGAATCTTTGTGGGAAGTATGTCTCGTTCTTATCTCCTGGTTTTCATATTGGCTAATTAGTACCATCTTGGCACCAAGATATTGTTGAAAGAATTTATATTCAGTTATTAATTATCTTTCTGTGTAAGTTATTATAATCATCCTCCATGTGTGATGAGATTCAAACTTATTTTGTCCTTCCATCAGATGACTTTTTCTTCAAACAATAGTAAACATGCTGATCACCTGAAATCTTGTTCTCCCTATTGATCTTGTAGTATATTCAATATATGTATGT
>MU699982.1:47297-69923 GCA_026770625.1 Nicotiana glauca | reverse complement strand
AAAATTAAAAAAATAAAAGTAATTAAAGTTGTAATTTAAAAAATAAAAGCAAAGAAAGGTGGGGATTTATTTTATAAAAAAATAAAAAGCAAAAAATAAGTGGGATTTCTTTTAATTAAAAAATAATAAAAAATTAAAAAGTAAATCTGAAATTTTTGAAATTTTTTGCTATAAATGGGAGAGATATAAGGAAGATAACGAAAAATTTTGGGGGAGGAAGAAGAGGAGAGATCAGTATACACTCTGTATACACTTAATATACAATAGATATACACTGAAAAAGAAGAAAAATTTCGTACCTCCCCATTCTGGAAGGTAAGTTAAAAAGGGGGCGAGAGAGTGATCTGGGGATATTTAGAGAGAGGACAGATAAAAAAAATGGGACCTGGGAGAGGGGTATATACTGGATATACATTCCGTATACACAGGATATACAGGTGCAGTGAGGGACGACTCACTTGTCGGTTATTATTCTTCTCCATTCTAAAAAACCAGTCCCCCTCCTCTCCTAAAACCCAGCAAAAATAGCCCAAAATCAGCTCGAAAATGGCCGAAAACAACCTCGAAATCAACCGATGTTCATCGGTTCTGAGGTTGAGTCCGTCGAGGTCCGTCCGATATCTTGTTTGATTTTCTCGGTGTCGCTTCCGGCCTATGATTGTAGCTGTCCATTTTTCCTNTTCGGGATTCCACCGGTGACTTGGGACACCATAAATCTCCCAAGTGGCGACTCTGAATCTCTTAATAAGCGAATCCTGTTTCGATTGTCCTTTAATTGAAAAAACTTCCTTTACTACACCCTTCACGGGTGCGGTAGCACAAAAAGGAGGTGTGACAACACCTTCTCCCGGGTTAACAGAATTCCTTATCTAGGATTTCTGGTTCGCAGACTTCAAAAGGAAAGTCGAAATTTCCTCGATTTGGGAATTAAAATAAATCGGTGACTTAGGACACCAATTAAAATATTTCAAGTGGCAACTCTAAGAATTAAATAAATAATCTCAATTCGAATAATGTCACTTAAATTGAAAAAACTCCCTTGTATACCTCTCGGGGTGTAAAAAGAAAGTGTGATAGCTCTGGCGACTCTACCGGGGATCCAAACCCACAACCTTGGTTCATGTTTCAAGAATTCGAGCTTAGAACAGCTGTTGTAGTTGACTTTATTTATTATCTGATTTTCTACATGTTTGAACCTAATGTGCTAAATGTCGCTTTTGCCGCTTTGATATTTTGTGAACTGTATATAAACTGCTATGAAACCCTTCTTCTCTCTGAGCCTTCTAAATCATCTGGGGAGTGTGCACTTCGTATGACTTCTCTTCTGTTTAGAGTCTTATCCAATTTTAATACGAGGTTCGGACAAGTTGCAAAGCTGGTAAAGCTTCTGTATTCCCGATACGCTGTCCCCCCTCTTCCGGCTCGAGCTGTTTGCTTGGGTAAAACAGGTCTAGAATAATACACCCAGATTTTAAACCCAGTATAACAAAGCTTCATGCCGGATCCCTAGTAGGAACGTTTGTTTGCATCACGTGCATTTGACTTTGGAGACTCAACACAGTGGTTGGGTCTATCTAGGACAGGTGTACCCAAATTTAAAAGACCATCCTGATGCATTTTACGTGCTACTTGCACATCTGTTTGTTCGGCTTGCATGTTGACCTGCTTCTAGAATAGGGAAACAAAAAAAAAGAAGAAGTGAGAGGTAGGTATTTAGAAAATTCTGAAACTCTGCCGAAACTCTAAAAAAGAACAATCATTTCAAAATGAGCCAAAACATTTCAAGTGCCATGTTTCCCGTGTTCCGTCAAAACTGACCGAACTACGCGGGTCTGATTCTCATCAGATGTGAGATACGTAGGCAAACCTCATCGGTTCCGACCCTAATTTTCAAAAAAATCCAAAAATATTTTTCATTAGTTCCTTCTTTAGAAATATTTCCTTAGAAAATTCAAAAAAAAAAGTTTTTTAAAAAAAACTCAAAAAATAGTTTCCTTCTTTCTAAAGTCTTTCATAAGGAAAAAAAATCAAAATTCAAAATACGGGCTTCCTTCATTTTGAAGTATTTTTCCAAAAAAAAAAATCAGAAACAAAAATTCAAAAATATTCTTTTCTTCTTTAGAAGTCTTTCTTTGTAAATGTCCATAAAAATCGTGAAATAAAAGTCCAAAAATATTTTTGCTTTTTTTTAGAAATGCTTTTGTGAATAAATAAAAACTAAGAAATCCAAAATATTTTCTTTAAATTCCCTCTTTCGAAAATTAAGAGGCAACATCCAAAATACAAAAAAAAATATTTTCCTTCTTCTTTAGAAATAGGTAAAACAAATGAACATTCAAATAAAAATATTTTCCGTTTACTTTTGAAATTCCCAAAGTTCCAATCGAAAAGGAATTTTTAGAAGTTTTTTCTTTAAAAAACAAAACAAAAATCAAAAACAAAAAATCAAAAAAAAATTCTTTTCTTCTTTTAAAGCATTTCTTTCAAAAATTCCAAAAAAAAAGTTAGTTTATTTACTCTATTTTCGATCCTCCCAAACTACGCAAGATCTTATTCATGCGGGGTCATGATACGTAGGCAATCCTCATCGAATTCGATCATAGCCATAAAATAATTGAGTAAAAAAATTGAAAAAAGAGAAAAGAAAAATTGAGTGAAAAAAAGAGAGAAAAAAAGAAGAAAAAAAGAGAGTGACAAAAAATAAAAGAGTGAAAAAAAAAAGAGCGCAAAAATAAAAGAGCGGCAAAGACAAGATGAAAGAAAAATCAAGAGTGATTAAAGAGAGGCAGAAATGAAGAAAAGAGGTACAGAGTGGAAAGGGCTAGTTAAGGCCGGGATGAAACATGCATTCGTTCAGACACGCAGTAGAAGCGTTTAACTGTTAGGTGCATTGCATTCCAACGTGCGATTTCCTATATGTTAAATGTTTAAAACTAATAAGGTTGTTGGATGTGCAAAAAAGTCAGATTTTGGTGGTTGGTTTAGTTGGTAGTCTAGCCTCCCCTCCTTCACAAAATCCAAAGGCACAGATGACATCTGCAAGCAATCTACCAATCATCGGTCCAAACCAAGGTATGCGTTCGCGCAACTTTGGACGCAATAATCTTAATTAACAAAGCGTGGTTAATTGTGGACACGTACGCGTGACATGATTTTTGATGCGCCAAATGAAATGAGTACATGTATGCGTGACTCAATTCTTTAATTACGAATAACTCAAGTGATTAAAAGCGGCTAAAAAGATAAATGCACTTAGGTCCTAAAAATGAGTAGTTAAACAATCTAAGCCAAGTATAAAATTGCTAAGCAACCATGCTAGAACCACGGAACTCGGGAATGCCTAACACCTTCTCCCGGGTTAACAGAATTCCTTATCTAAAATTTCTGGTTCGCAGACTTCAAAAGGAAAGTCGAAATTTCCTTGATTTGGGATTTAAAATAAATCGGTGACTTGGGACACCAATTAAAATATTCCAAGTGGCGACTTTAAGAATTAAAAATAATATCACTTAAATTGGAAAAACTCCCTTGTATACCTCTCGGGGTGTAAAAAGGAGGTGTGACAGAGTCAAAATGGGAGCTTATCACTATGGACTTCGTAGTTGGGCTCCCACGGACATTGATGAGGTTTAATTCTATTTGGGTGATTGTGGATCAATTGACTAAGTCCGCGCATTTCATTCTAGTTAAGACTACCTATTCTTTGGAGCGGTTGGCTAAGATCAATATCTGCGAGATTGTTCGCATTCACGGTGTGTCGGTGTCCATTATTTCAGATTAGGGCATGCAAATCACATTGCAGTTTTGGAGCGCAGTGCAGCAAAAATTAGGTACAAGGGTTTAGTTAAGTACAACATTCTACCCTCAAATGAAAGGATAGTCCGAGCGCACCATTCAGATATTGGAGGATATGCTACACGCATGTGTGATGGCTTTCGGGGTTTCTTGGGATCAGTTTCTGCCGTACGCAGAGTTTACCTATTACAATAGCTACCAATCGAGTATTCAAATGTCTCCATATGAGGCCTTGTATGGGAGGCGGTGTCGATTTTCGGTAGGTTGGTTTGAGCCGGGAGAGGCTAGGATATTGGGTACTAACCTGGTTCAGGATTTTTTTGAAAATGTTAAGTTGACTTAGGATCGGCTTCTCATAGCACAGTCTAGATGGAATGATTATGCTGATCAAAAGGTTCGTTATATTGCCTACATTGTGGGGAAGAAGATATTGTTCAGAGTTTCGCCCATGAAGGGTGTTATAAGGTTCGGAAAGAAGGTCAAGTTAAGCCCTCTGTATATTAGCCCTTTTGAGGGGCTTGAGGGGATTAGAGAGGTAGCTTACAAGCTTCCATTACCACCTGGTCTAGCAAGTGTTCATCCAGTGTTTCATGTTTCCATGCTCCTTAAGTATTTTGGTGACCCGTCTCATTTTTCGGACTTCAGCATGGTTCACTTAGATGGGAACTTAACATATGATGTGGAGCTGGTGGCCATTTTGGATCGGCATGTTCGAAAGTTGAGGTGAAAGAATATAGTTTTAGCGAAAGTACAGTAAAGAGGTTAGTCAGTCGAGAAGGCTACATGGGAGAGTGAGTGGGAGATGCGTAGAAGCTATCCAAATCTATTTAAGACCCTAGGTATGATTCTAGACCCTTTAAAGGATGAACGTTTGTTTAAGAGGGAGAATGTAACGACCTAGCCATACATTTTGAGCATCGTAGCCTTGTCCCCCCCCCAAATTTATTGCTAATTTATGTTTGATTGTTGCTATGTGACTTGTCGGGGTAGTTGGTTTGGTTTCAAGGATGTTTCGGAATGAATTGGGACACTTAGTCCCAAGGTTGGAAGCCTAAGTTGAAAGAGTTGTCCGGATTTTGACTTATGTGTAAATGACTCCAGGATAGAGTTTTGATGCATTCCATAGCTTCGCAGAGTAATTTTGGACTAAGGAGTGTGTTCGTAAATTGATTTGGATGTCCGTATATGATTTTGAATTGAATTGGCAATAGTTGAAAAAGTTAAAGTATAAAGAGTTGAGAAGTCTAATCGAGAGTTAACTTTGTGGATATCGGGCTCGAATTTGTGTTCTGGAATTTGGAATAGATCTATTGTGTCATTTATAGATTGTGTGCATATAACGACTCGACCAGTCGTTTTGAGCTTTAAGTTTTCGTTTAGTTGTTCGAGGTCTTGAAGAACTTCATATTGTGTATTGTGACTTACGTGCGGGGTCAGATTTGAATTTTGGACGTTTTAGAATGAATTCGGGTAAGTGATTCTCACTTTATAAGCTTAAGTTGAAAATATTGACCAAGGTTTGACTTTTGTTGAAACAACCCCGGAATGGTAATTTGATGGCTCTGGTAGCTTCATATCGTGATTTTGGACTTGGACGCATGCTTAGAATCAGTTTCAGAGGCCCGTAGGTTGACTTGTGTTATTTTGCCGAAAGTTTGCAATTTTAAGGTTTTGAATTTTGATAAGTTTGACCTTAAATTGACTTTGTAGCTATCTTGTTTGGACCTCTGTTTCGGGACTTGGAAGAAGTCTATTTTGTCATTTGGAACTTGTTTGCAAAATTTGGCGTCATTCTGAGTTGATTTGATAGGAATAGGACGCGCAGTTGTGTTTTTAGAAGCTCTTAAGTTTCATGTTGAATTCTTGTGTTTTGAGGTCCGATTTGTGATTTTGGATGTTATTTTGATGATTTGATTGTACGAGCAAGTCCGTGTTATGTTTATAGTCTTGTGTTAATGTTTGGTTTGGAGTCCCGAGGGCCCGGGTGAATTTTGGACGCGTTGCGGAGTGTTTTGAAGATTTGGAAAGTTTCTAGTGTGATCTGATGCACATGACTCGCATTTCCGAGTTATTGATCGCAATTGCGATGTTAGAAGAAGTCATCTAGGTTCGCAATTGCGAATCCAGTGTTCGCATTTGCGATGGGATGGGATGGGTAGCTGATTCGCATTTGCGATCACGGAGGTCGCCTTTGCGAAGGTCCTTTGTTCATAATTGTGAACTATCCATCGCATTTGAGATGGCAGCAGGAATGGGAGGGATTTAACTGTTGATATTTTTTCTTTGCATTTGCGAATCCTAAGTAATATTTGTGATACCAGTGACTGGACAAAAAGCTGAGGGACGAGATTTTTTGTTTTATTTTTATATTTTTGAACTCTAGACTCGGTAGGAGGCGATTTTGAAGAGATTTTCATCAACAAACGTTGGGTATGATATTCTAATCTATTTCTACTCTTATTCCATCATTATATCTTTGATTTTTACATCAAAAATCATGTGAATCAAAGTGAAAATTTGTGAAACTTTGTCAAATTTTTGAAAAATAAGAATTTGAGTTTTGAGGGTCGAATTGGACTCGGATTTTGAAACTAATCACATATACGAACTCGTGGGATCATGAGTAGTCAAAATCTACCATTGGATCGGGTTTTAACCGGGCGAGTCCTGGGTTGACTTTTGTGGACTTTTGAGCAATTGTGTAAAGATCGTAGCTTTAATTATTGGAATTGATTTCTCTTGCATTATTTGATGTTATTAAGTCAATTTTTGTTAGATTTGTGCCGAGCAAAGGTAAATTGTAAAGGAATTTTTTTAAAAAAATTGATTGAGGGCTTTTGAGGCAAGTATCTTGCCTGACATTGTGTGAGAGAACTACCCCATAGGAATTTGTTGGTTTGTACTATTTGAACTACGTGAAAGATGTGTAAATGAGGTGACGAGTGTGTACACGACTTATATGTGAAAATTTGACTGGCTTAGACTCTTAGGCTATAATGTTCATTAAAAAAAATAAAGTTGCCTTATCATGTTAAATCCTCCATTCTCTAAATTCACCATTATATGTCTTATTTGAAGTTGATTGATTCATGTTCTACTCGTGTTGCCAAATAAACTCTTATATGCGTTAATTGAAGTTGTTGCATGTTTTATTGCAATATTACCTCTTCCGTAATTGTTTAATCGTAATTGAGGATATTGTTATCTCTTTCATAATTACTTAACCTTAATTGAAGTTATTGTTATTACTTCCATTGTTGACTCATCCTTATTTGGAATCATTGTTATATGTTATCTTCCTTATTGCTGAGTTTTACCTACGTGGAATCATTATTACGTGTTATCTCTTTTTTCATCGAGTTGTATTTAATTGGAAACATTGTTACATGTTATCCCCTCAATTGTTGAGCTACTCTTATTGGACAATGTTGTTACACATTATCGCTCCCATTGTTGAGTTATTATTGTTTCAAATCATTATTACTTGCTATGTCTTTCATTGTGAGCTCGTTCTTCCGTTTCTTTATGCTTTGTATCTTGTGTTGATTTACTTGTTGTGCTTCCTTGTTATTGTTGTACTCAGTATTGTTGAGCCGAGGGCTATGTGTGGTTATGGTATTGAAATTGTTTGGAGGAGATGTTTTGGTATATGGGCGCATGTGGTGCGAGTTGTTACACTATATTGTTATGTTTTTGGCATACTTGATATTGGAGAAAGGATTGTCGGGGTGTTCGCACGTGAGTTGTCTGTGCTATTGTTATGATTGATAGTTGCACGTGCGCCATGACAAGGCGGATTATATATATGTGGGTTTGTGAATATAGCGAAACAAGGCAGGAATATTATTATGTGTGTGCGGTGAGACAAGGCGGGCATTTACTTTATTGTTGTACATGTGACAAGATAAGGTGTATGTCAAGGATAATTGTGATGACTAGTGATGGCCTGGGGCATTGTTGTTATAATGACCCGACCAATCGTTTTGAGCTTTTGCATTTTGCTCGCCAGTTCTCGAGCACGACTTTCCCCGTGTAAGGGATTATGACTTATGTAAATCATTGGTTTTGGTTTTTCAGGGTAATCAGAATGAATTTGGAAGAACAGTTTTCAGTTCGAAGCTTGAAATTTGAAAGGTATGACCAAGATTTGACTTATTTGTATATAATCTCGGATGAGAATTTTTATGATTTGGTTAGCTCCGTTAGATGATTTGAGACTTAGAAGCATGATCGGAATGCATTTTGGAAGTCCGTGGAAGGTTAAGGCTTAAATTGACGAAATTGAGGTTTTGGCGTTTTCCGTTTGATAGGTGAGGTTTCGATATAGGGGTCGGAATGGGTTTCCGGAAGTTGCAGTAGTTCCGTTATATTATTTGGGATGTGTGTACAAATTTTGTGGTCATTCGGACGTGGTTTGGTTGGGTTTTGATCGAAAGCGCAATGTAAAAGGTTTTGGAATTCTTAAGCTTGAATCCAATGCGAATTTAGTGTTTTGATGTTGTTTCGAGCGTTCCGAAGGTGGGAACAAGTTTGAATGAGGTTTTGAGATATGTTGGCATGTTTGGTTGAGATATCGGGGGCCTCGGGTGTGTTTCAGGTGGTCAATCGGACCATTTCATGAAGTTTGGAATTGCAGAAATCTATTGTCCAGTGTTGCAGACTTTTGACCTTCGTGTCGTGAGAAGGGAGCCACGATCGCGAAGGGTTAGTTGGAGAAGGCTGAGATTTTGGCCTTCGCGTTCGCGAAGGGCTGGGAAGTTATTCATCGCGTTCGCGAGGTATGTTCCGCGTTCGCATAGAAGAAGAGTGGACAGCTGGATTTGAGGCATTTTATTAATCGCGTTTGTGATTGGTGTAATGTGATCGTGAAGGCCTGTCTGAGTAAAGCATCACGTTCGCGATGGGTTGGTCGTGATCGCGAAAGAGGAAATTTTGTCTAAGTAATTTTGTGCTTTGCGAACGCAAGGCTTGGACCGCGTTCGTGAAGAAGGAATTTTACGCCTGGGCAGAATGATTTAAAAGGGCTATTCCGTGATTATGAGGCTAAAAACCTCCATTGTTGGGCAATTTTGAAGCTTGGGAGAGCTACATGAAGAGGGAATTCAAGAGGATTTCATGGAGGTAAGGTATTTGGACCGTAAAGTTGTTTCTATGATGAATTTTATTATTGTAAGCTTGATATAAATGGAAAAATAAGTAGCAAAAATGGGTAATTAGGGCTTGAGATTAATAGACCATTGAGTGGGAATTTGAGGGGCCATTTGAGGTCCGATTTTGATATTATTGATATGTATGGACTCGTATGAGGATGAGGATTCCAATGATGTTAATTTTATCGGATTCCAAGACGTGGTCCTGGGGGGCGGGTTTGAGCAATTTCGGGATTTTAATGTAAATTGGATATTTTCGAGTGGACTTCGTTCCCATTGCATATTTTAATGATTATGTACTAATCGTGGCTAGATTTGGAGCATTCGGAGGTCGATTCGTGCGGGCAAGGCATCACAGGCTAGAGGTTGGACCGGATCGAGGTGAGTAATGATTGTAAATGATGTTCTGAGGGTTTGAAACCCCAAATTGCACATCGTAGTGCTATATTGAGGCGAGGCACACGCTTGATGACGAGTATGGGGTCGTGCACTATTGGGATTGTGACTTGGTCCATCATGATTGATGATTTTACCGCGTATTTGATTGAAATCTATTTGTTATCATCATTATTTGGGCCGAATGCCAACTATTTGCCACGAAGTGAGGCTGATGGCCTGAGATTGTGTGCCACGAGGTGGCTTGATATTTATATGATGTCGAGAGCCTATTTATGATGTCACGAGATGGCTTGATATTGCGCTTGGGTCGTATGGGCCCCCCGGAGTCTGTACACCCTCAGTGAGCGTGAGTACCCATTGTGATGTGAGATATAGCCCGAGGGGATGGTCTATGTGATTGCTTGAGGGGCTAGCATTGTTCTGAGATATTGCTCGAGGGGCAGATTTGTTGACACTGTGCCCGAGGGGCGAACCTTATGTGCTTATCTTTCTTATTTGCTTGCCATTTACCTGTTTAATTATGTATTTTTGCCCGAGAGGAGGATTTTCTGTGCTTATCTACACTAATTATTTTGCATTCATTTGCGTAACTGTTGAAAAGGTAATTTTCAAAATAGTTTAAACTGAGCTAAGATGTTTTAAGAGATTTCACAGCTTCATTGTTTTCTTACTGGCTTTGTACTGCTTCTGTACATCATGTTGATGCACTTTTCATAATTTCTTACCATTCAGACTTTATTTATGATTATTACTTACTGAGTCGGAGTACTCACTTTACTCTTTGCACCTTGTGTGCAGATTCGGGTATTTCTGAACCCGGTAGTGGGTATTGACTTATCGGAGGCAGAGTCATCGGAGTTTAGCAAGGTAGCTGTCGGCGTTCGCAGCACTGCTTTTATCCCTCTTTATTTCATTAGTCTGTATATTATACATTTCAGATTTTTCAGTTGTATTTAGACCCTAGTAGATGCTCGTGACTTGTGACACCCCGTTATCAGGCTGTGCCTGGGCTGTATTCCGCACATTATGAACTCTTTTGCATAGTCTTTGGTTTATTTACACATGCTTAGACTGTGTATTAATGTTTAACTATTTTAAATGAATTGAATTGGGACTAGATTGCTGGACTTGTCTTCATGAGAGGCGGCATCATGATCGGGTATGAGTTTAAGGTCGTGATAAGTTGGTATCAGAGCCTATGTTACATAGGTCTCACGAGTCATGAGCAGGTTTAGTAGAGTCTTGCGGATCGGTATGGAGACGTCTGTATTTATCCTCGAGAGGCTGCATAACCTTTAGGAAAAGCTTCACATTTTTAAATTCTTATCGTGTGTCCCTAATTCAGTTTGAAATATAACTCTTTGAATTCCTTCCACGTATTCGTATGCGCGCATGAGCACTCGGTATCAAATGTGAATCGATGGCTTGTGATTCCCTAATTGAGGGGCGAGATGTGATCTCTATATGTTAATGTTGGGCTAGTCTGGAAGACTTGAGGCTGGCTTTTTACCTATAGCTTGAGCCTTGAGCTGTTGAATGAGCAAGCGCATGTTTCTGGATCTATATGTGCTATGGTGCCCCTATTAAAGGAAGTAATGACTGGATAGTTACGTGATGAGTGTGATGTGACTGCGAGATGTATTCATATGATTTGGAAGCGACAAAAAGGGTCTGCTGAAGGATAGAAGAACTATTAGGTGCTTGAATTCCATCTTGATTCGAGGTATAGCCTCGAGTTATGGGCGTGTGAAGAATCTTTTGATGTTTCCTAGTTGGGAGTGAAGTAAATTTCATGTTGCGGTATGAGTTTAGACTTAGGAAGACTAAGTGAATGCGTAATGTTTGTGATGGTGGAAGGTATACAAAAATGTTAGTTGGAGGCAAAGCAGGTGAGTTATCCTCTGCGAAGTATTCTGAGGTTCTTTTGTCCTTATGTGTCTATTAGAAGATCTCAATTACAAGTGAAATATAAGTGTTGAAATTTGAATTTGGGTCACTTAAGAGAGTGGGCTTGACTGTTGCAAGGATGAATGTGAGATTTGTAGAAGATTCAAGGTACCAGATGGTCTGTATTTCACGAGCTTAGGAAGGATCGAGTTTAATCTCACTATGGTATTATGGCGGAAATAGAGTATATGTGTTATGAGTTATTGAGTGTGTTTTGATCTATGGCTTAGATCCAAGTGAGGGAGTCTACTAATGATTAGTTGATTGCACGTCTATGTGCTATGTTGGTCCCAGTTAGAGGCATTCGTGCAAATCAGTTATGGCCTACAGAGATTGAGACCGAGGATGGCCCGAGTAAAGGAAAATTCTTAACAAAGGATATAGTATGTTTCATAAGTGTGTGAGAATCAAGGAATGTCTTGAGTCATTGTTGGTAAAGGTGGCTTGGTGCATAGAGCAGGAAGTTGCTTGGTTGTACTAGAATGAGGTTACATTCCGTGGTGTTAGAGTGCTAATGAGGCATGGGTTGTTCGGTTCGTTTGATCAGGCTAATTGCGGTTTGAGTAGAGTGGATGACTCTTGGGAATGGTTCTAATAGGTTCAAGATTTTCAGGTAATAATTGAAGATTTTGAAGTGTATTATTGGCTAGAAACTGAGGTTTGCATTAGAGGGTGCCAAGGATTGTGTCACTTCTACATCAATTATGGGATTTTATATATCAGTATTAGAAAGGTAATGGTTCCAGATTCGCAAGGAGTCCCTTTGGGGTAGGCATTTTGAATATGGCATTTTTGGAAACATTTAAGAGAGTACTCAACAGCTTATGAGCCTTAGACAGTATGGTTTGATACTTGGGTCTCGTGTGGTAAGTCTGGGTTGAGGAATTGTGGTGCTACAACAAGAGGGAATATCAAGTTAAAGGTAAATCGGAAGGAAACTCAGATAGATGGGGTAGCTTGGTAGTGGGTCGGATCGGTATAGTAAGGATATGATTAACTCTTTGGATGCATATAAGGTAATTAGTTATACAGGCATTTCGCGGCAATGCTCTTGGGTTTTAGTGGCCCGCGTAGCGTGGTTGAGTCAGAAGGATTCAGTCTTGATGGTTTAGTCTTGTGCGAGTGAGATTCGAAGAGTTTTTAATGGTTTCTACCACGATTAGAGATGTGTATTTTCTACGAGTGTGAGAAGCATGGGATGTGTAGTGATTTTCTTCTAGATGAAATCAATAGAAGTTCTTGGCTAGATGGGTTACAGTTCAGTTCTGAAAGGAAGGTCATAAAACTCTCAGGCAGCGGGCAGTTTCAGACAATTAGAGAAATGAGCTTCAGATAATTAGAGAAAGGCTCTTCAGATGATTAAGAAAATGGTATTGCTAATTTGGGGTGATTTGACGAGGATTTATGTTTAAGAAAAGGCAATGTGATTAAGTTGATGGTACTTCGGTAGTATTGAGGCACTTTCTTGTTAGATCGACTGTTGATATTCGAGTTTGCTTAGTGGCATAGAGGAATTTTAGAGTATCTCTCGTGGAATGATTAGGTATTTAAGGTGTGGTATGCATTCAGACGGAGGAATTGGGATCATATATGGTGATTTGTATGCTATATGGAGTTGGAGACTGGAGTTCTCATGTTCTAGCTATGTTGTGGTTATGGGCGCTTGTATCGGCACTGTCTAGTGACTATCAGGGTTTGGAGACCCGAGCGGATCTTTTGTTGCTTGGTATGTTAGATTTTGGATGTGATATTGGGCTCAGACTTGTTATCTCCGTGTTGTGTCATTCTGGACTATTACGTTAAGGCGGCATTTTTTGCTATCCCGGAAATGCCAAGGATTGAGTGGCGAGGTTCGACGGATTATGTCCTAGTATAGTGGTTTTATAATTCGAAGACCCAGCGGATGGCTGGGAAGGATTGTCTTCTTATTTGGGCTTTCGTGATGGATGTCAGTGCAAAGGCTTCTACCATTGATTCAGTTCTGGTGGTGATGGGCTTTTCGGATGTGTTTCTTGTGGCCGGGCATGTCGCCGGGCAAGGTTGTTAATTTTGCTATTGATTCGATGCCGGTCACCATATTGTATGGCACCGGCATAGTTAAAGGAGTTTAAGGAGCAGCTTCAGAATTTCCTTGATAAGGAGTTCGTTGGCAGGCCAATATGGATACGTGTTCTAACTTGAGTCGGCTTGGTTGGCTCCGAAATGTATTGTTGAGGGATGTGTTGATTCGATTATTATTGAGCTTATTAGTAATCTGGGGAGATCTATGAGTTACATTTCTGTGTTGCAATATGTTATGACTTGCTGGTTATGGGCACATATGGTGCGGTTCTATTGGGGTTTCATAGTGTAAGTCGAACGGGAAGAATAATTAGGCATTGCACGATGAATGGCGTATCGGTTATGTCCTTTCGGGTTTGTGTGGTGTATGGTATTTGCTTCACCGTAGGTATGATGATTTGCTTTGGTTCCAGACATCAAATTGCGTGTGGCTATCTATTTCGAGCATAATGAATTGAGGTGTTTCATGTTGAGCGGTATTTGGATAGGATCGCGCACCGCACCAAAGTTATGTGGGGGTATGACCTTGCGGGTTAGATTCGTATGTTCTATTCCTATGATGTGAGATGAATTCTCAGCCTTGTGTTGTGGTGGTACTGGTGAGCTTGAGGTACAACTCTTTCATTTGAGTCATTTTCATGATTTGAGTATGTTCGGACTGTTGCTTATTGGTGCGCGTATTGTGCAAGTTGTGTCCTTAGCCTATATTGATGCGTCATGTCACCAGCGTAGTGTGTTGGATTAGGTGAGATTGTTAGGATCATTAATGAATACGAATGGATTCGATTTCAGCATATGGGAAGGATAATATCGAGGTTCGGCTCGAAAATTTGCTATGGTATTTGCCAAAGGAGAAGTGTCTTCATGAATGGTTGATCTGGGAAATGGTTATGGCTCATTGCATGTTTTAGTTATCATTGGCAGTATATGAAAGTGTTGGGATGAGACTTTAGTTGATAAGAAGTTTTCTACTAGTATTCGATTGTTGTGTGCAGCTGCTGTGAATAGAAAATATCGCTACAAGCGTTTGAGTTATGTGGTATATCATGTAATTGCACCTGAGGTTGCAGGTATGGGTATTACAACTAGTTCGGGTTCTTTCAGAGTATAGATGTGAGATTCTGATCTTGAGGATGATTTCGGAAGTGGAAATGTGGTTCTAAAATTTATAGGCTAGGTTGGATTGTGAAATTTTAGTTGCATTGTGTTATAAGACCTATATGAGATAGGGTGACGTAGGATCACCCTTGGGTAGAGGAAGAGCAATCACCTGGGTTTGAGGCATTTTATTCAACGCGTTCGCGATTGGTGTAACGCGATAGCGAAGCCCTGTCTGAGTAAAGCATCGCTTTCGCGATGGGTTGGTCGCGATCGAGAAAGAGGAAATTTGGTCTAAGTAATTTTGTGCTTCGCGAACACGAGACTTGGACTGCGCTCGCGAAGAAGGAATTTTATGCCTAGGCAGAATGGTTTAAAAGGGCTATTCCGCGAGTTTGAGGCAAAGAACCTCCATTGGTGGGCGATTTTGAAGCTTGGAAGAGCTAGTTGAAGAGGGAATTCAAGAGTTTTTCATGGAGGTAAGATTTGTGGATCCTAAACTTATTTCTATGATGAATTTTATCATTGTAAGCTTGAAATCCATGGAAAAATAAGTGGCAAAAATGGGTAATTAGGGCTTGAGATTAAGAGACCTTTGAGTGGGGATTTGAGGAACCATTTGAGATCCGATTTTGATGTTCTTGATATGTATGGACTCGTGTGAGGATGAGGATTCCATTTATGTTAATTTTAGCGAATTCCAAGATGTGGGTTCTGGGGCCGGGTTTGAGCAATTTCGGAATTTTGATGTAAATTGGATATTTTTGAGTGGGCTTCGTTCCCTTTGCATATTTTAATGATTAGGTACTGATTGTGGCTAGATTTGGAGAATTCGGAGGTCGATTCATGCATGCAAGGCATCGCGGTCTAGAGTTTGGACCGGATTGAGGTGAGTAATGATTGTAAATGATGCTTTAAGGGTTGGAAATCCGGGATTGCACATCGTAGTGCTATATTGGGGTGAGGCACACGCTTGATGACGAGCATGGGGTCGTGCACTATTGGGGATTGTGACTTGGTCCATCCTGATTGATGATTTTACCGCGTATTTGACTGAAATCTAATTGCTATCATCATTATTTGGGCTGAATGCCATATTTGGGCTTCGTGCCAACTATTTGAACCCTTCAGGGATTTTTATTGATATTTCCTCACTGTTTTGACTTTATACTTGAACTCAGTCATGTTATTTCCCATTGTTTTCAAAACTCAGCCATGTTTACTCTTCTTTAACACTTGAAATGATATTTTAAATAATATTTTGGGTTGAGCGTCATATTTTACTGTTGCCCGAGTGCTTATGTGTTTTTTTTACTGAGTAAGGCCGAGAGCCTGTATTGTGAGGATACTTTTGGGTCGGGCTTCACGCGGAAACAGTGAGATATTGATTATGGTAATGAGGCCGAGAGCCTGAGATTGTGCGCCACGAGGTGGCTTGATATTGATATGAGGCCGAGAGCCTGTTTATGATGCCACAAGATGGCTTGATATTGCGCTTGGGCCATATGGGGCCCCTTCCGGAGTCTGTACACCCCTAGTGAGTGCGGGTACATATTGTGATATGAGATATAGCCCGAGGGGCTGGTATTATTCTATGTGATTGCCCGAGAGCCTGGTATTGTTTTGAGATATTGCCCGAGGGGCGAATTTGTTGACATTGTGCCCGAGGGGCAAACCTTATGTGCTTATCTTTCTTATTTGCCTGTCATTTACCTGTTTAATTTTGTATTTGTGCCCGAGGGGCAGATTTTCTGTGCTTATCTGCGCTAATTGTTTTTCATTCATTTGCATAACTGTTAAAAAAGTCATTTTCAAAGAAGTTTAAATGAGCTAAGATATTTTAAGAGATTTTACAGCTTTATTGCTTTCTTACTGGTTTTGTACTGCTTCTATACAGCATGTTGATGCACTTTTCGTGATTTCTTACCATTCAGACTTTAGTTATGATTATTACTCACTGAGTCGGAGTACTCACTTTACTCCCGCACCTTGTGTGCAGATTCAGTTATTTCCAAACCCGACACGGGTATTGGCTGATCGGAGGCAAAGTTATCAGAGTTTAACAAGGTAACTACCGGCGTTCACAGCACTGCTTTCCCCCCCTCTTTATTTCATTAGTTTGTATTTTGTATATTTCAGACTTTTTAGTTGTATTTAGATCCTAGTGGATGCTCGTGACTTGTGACAACCCAATATCGGGCTGTGTTTGGGCTGTATTCCGCACATTATAAAATCTTTTGCTTAGTCTTTGGTTTATTTACTCCTGACTATGTATTAATGTTTAAATGTTTAAAAAAATTGAATTGGGACTAGTTGGCTGGCCTTGTCTTCACTAGAGGCGTCCTCATGACTGGGTCCGGATTTAGGGTCGTGACATTTGTTGATGTTGATTGTGTATTGGTATGCCTACCTTATAGGAGTTATGAATTTTACGTATCGATGTGTTATTTTCTACGTGTCATTCATTTTCTCTGCTCTTACTTGTCTACTCGAGCTGTGATAGAACATTAGCATAAGCATACACGTAATTAATTACTCATATCAGCTTAAGAAGATGAATCCTGATGTTTATTGATCATTTACATGTATCTTCATTTACTTGCCCTCTGTATGAGAGTTGCATTATAGGTACGGTACGTGAATTGTCCATGCGGATCTGAGATATTTTCACTCCCTTAGCATATGAGTTGTTTGTGTAGATATGGCGTATTAATAGTATTGGCACATAAGTTGTCCGTGCAGCACGTGAGTTGCCCGTGAGATTGTGAATTGTCATGTGGGCACAAGATGCCAAGTGATTAGGGTTCATTAATTGGGACCCGTGAATTGTGAATATGAGGTGTAGTACCTCGGGAAAATTCTTGAATAAATATTGTGAAAGCAGTTGTTCTTATTGAGTTGTTACTTGTTTCCCTAACTTGGTTTTACCGGACTTAAATGATATTCAGCTTCCTCAACTGCATTATTACCTTTTAGTTGTTCCCTGTTGCTAATAGTGTTTTCTAGTCTTCTATCGCGAGTATTGTTTGTTATTATTACCATGCTTAGATTTATATATTGTTCTTTGTTAATTTCACACTCAAACTTGTACAAAGTATTAAGTCTAGTAGGTGTTTTGACTGTCCCTCGTCACTACTCCACCGATGTTAATCTTGATACTTACTAGGTACCGCCGTGGTGTACTCATATTCTGCAAATTTTTGTGCAGATCCAGGTACTTCGGAGTTTATGGATCATTAGCTAGTTGACCAGACATTATTGTGGATACTCAAGGTATACATGGCGTCACATTCGTAGGCCTCAGAGTCACCTTATGAAGTTATTTTATATAGTTTATTTCTATTCCGGAACAATTGTACTTATAAATATCCTTGTGAAATCAATAGAACTTGTAACTCGCACTACTAATTTTGGGATATTATATCATGTTGGGATTGTTGGCTTTATATAGAAACATATGGTTTATGTCTAATAGTTGTTCTAGTTAAATTCTATCATTTAATTTAGTAAATATTATGCTTACCTAATCTTAGTAATTAAGTGCCATCACGACATCCTACAAAGGTAAATTGAGGTCATGACAACACAAAATTTAAGGTCAATCGGAGTTGGTTTGAAAGGTTTCGGCATCATTGTAGAAATTGGAAATCCATTAATTTCATTAGGCATGAATTGGGGTACGATTCTTGTTTTTGATGTAATTTGAAGCCTCGACTAAGTTCGTATGATATTTTAAAACTTGTTGGTATGTTTGGATGGTGACCAGGTTGCCTCGGGTGCGATTCAAGTTGAAAACAGATTGAATTTTGGACTTGAATTAGAGCTGGTATGATCGGGTCTGGTGTGACCACACATGCGAGAAATGGGATGTAGGTGCGGCGGGCAATGAGAAGATGCGAAGGTGAGATGGGGGCTGCTGGGTCACAGATGTGAGAGGAGATCTGCAGGAGCATAGTCACTTCTGCGTAAGGGAGGTCGCAAAAGCAGAATTGGCCAGGATGGCCTAGAGGCACAGAAGCGGACTTTGTCTACAGATGCGTGTACACAGAAGTGCTTTTTGCCGACAAACGCGGGAGCGTAGGTGCACTTTTTTGGACCGCAGATGCGGAGACTGTTGGGCTTGAGTTGAAGGCTCACCTGCAATGGATTTTCCACAGGTGGAGTTGCAAAAGCGGTTGTTGGTCCATAAAAATGAAAATTGCTGGGCAGAAATAGTGAGTTCGAGGGTTTTTCATTTATTCTTCATTTTTTTACCTAGAGGGCTCGGTTTGTGGCGATATTTAGTGTTATTTTCATGGAAATCATTAGGGTAGTGCTAACTCATATTTGGATATTATAAGTGAATCCATAATTTTTTTTGTCATTTAATTAGTGTTTTGAGTTGGAAAATCTAGGAAACATTTGTGAATCTTCATAGACAGAACTTTTGGGATTTGAAAGGCGATTTATGGTAGGAATTGGATGATTTGGGTAGGGTCAGACTCGTTGTTAAATGGGTGTTCTGATTTTATAAATTTTGTTAGATTTCGAGACGTGGGTCCGATGTTGACTTTTTTTACTTTTGTTAAAGAACTTAGCTTTATCAATTGGAATATATTCTTATAGCTTGTATTGATTGTATTAAGTTATTTGTGGCTAGATTCGAGTTGTTCGGAAGCTGATTTACGAGGTAAGGGCTTGTTGGAGTAGATGTTTGCGCGGTTTGAGGTAAGTAACACTTCTAAACTTAGTTCTGAGTGTACGAATCCCTAAAATACATGTTATCTGGTTGGTATTGAGGTGACATACATGCAAGGTGACGGGCGTGTGGGCGTGCGCAGTTGTAATTATGACTCGGTCAATTTTATGGTATTGTGTAGTTATCAAAACTTGTTGTTATTCATGTAATCCCTACGTGTTAGAGTAATTGAGCTTCAATCCATGTTACAAATCATAATTAGTCTATAAGCTTATTCTGTTAGGACCCACTGAGGTCATTTCTGTTGTTGATTTATTTGCTTAATTTGCTATTATATGCTTAGTCATATCCACCATTTATATATCATATCTCAGTCTCTATTGTTATTTATTGTTACATCATGTATCATTGCTTCAGTTGATAGGCATGAGATTTGTGAGCCCGAGACCTTGGAGAGATTGATGACTGAGTTGCGGTTTGAGAGTCATGTTATGAGTGAGGTTTTGAATCCGGCTACACACCGCAACGGGTCTTCTTGGCTTTATATGTATCATTATTATGAGCCTGGAGTCTGACATGCCAGCAGTAAGCGCAGGTACGGTACAATACTGAGTGATTGAGTGTGATGAGGGAGAGTTGTGACAGTCACATTGAGTACTCGAAGAGTGTGAGTACATGAGTTATCACTATGATGCATTACATGTGATACCACATTTGACATGTACATATAGAGATGTAACATTCCTCATATTAGTCATACTTGGTATATCTTATCAATATTAAGCTTAAACTGTTAAACTTGAAAGCATGTTTACGTTTTTGTACTATGTACAAACTGATCATGAAATTTCTCTAAGTATTACTGTCATTTCCTTGTTATACTTGTACTGTTATTATCTGGATTGGATTGTACCTTTCTGAGCTCGTCACTTCTTTTAGCCCAAGGTTAGTACTATTACTTATTGAGTATATTGGATTGGTTGTACTCCTACTATACTTTGCACTTAGTGTGCAGATCCAAGTACGTCAAGACCCTGTGGTTGCTAGACTTGGAGCATTATATGCTTGGAGACTTTTGAGGTAGCTGCTTTGACGTATGTAGACCTCGGCTCTCCTTCTTTTTAGTTTTTATTTTGTATTGTTCTATTCTTGAGACAGTTGTATTAGATATTTAGACAGAGTTGGCATTTTGTAACTGATGTACTTGGTGACAACCAAATTTTTGGGGATTTTGTATTTGAGTCGCAATTATTCCTTTCAGTTATTTGTGAGATTTCTACTGTTAAACTCAATATATCATGCTTTTAATTTAAAATATTGAGTAGTTATTTTTGATTGTCGGCTTGCATATTACTGTGGTAGGTGCCATCACGACAAGTTGAGTTTTGGATCGTGACATTAATCGCCTTGCTTGGTTACTATACGATAATTATTAATGAGTTCTTGTTAATCGTAATTCCACAGGAATATAGGCATTAGGTTAGCTTGCATAGGCGTGTAGTACTTCGGAAGAATACTACGAGTAATGTTAACCAGTCAATTAATAAATTAGATAAATTAATTAAATAATTTAAATGGAAGATTTAACGGGATTGTTAGCTAATCCATAGCTGTGGAATGTTTTCTCCACATTACAAGTCGTATCCCAATTTTGTTCTTAACTTGAGCTTGTTGAACCTTTACCTCCGAAAACACTTAGGTGCTAAAAGAAGTAAGGTGATAGATTGAGAAATAGCTTTCGAGTGAAACCATGAAAGGGCCCATAAGGTGAACTAAGTTGTGAAAAAGGCCACTGGCGATGGACTTAATGTATGGAGGGTGTGTAGAAAACAAACACAGAAAAGAAAATTGCAAGAAAAAAATACAAATAATGTTGATAGTGAAAAAGAAAAAAAACACACACTTCCTAATCTTACTAATTCATGCTAGTGGGAATATAGAAGTGCTTAATTGAAGAAAGGGCTATGTTGTGTATAGTTTGTGACAAGTGAATTGATTGAGAAGAATATATGCCCGACTCTTGAGTGTAGTGTATTAAAGTGCTTAGGAGGGGCAGTCACTATTCCTAAATGTATCCTACACGTAACTTAGCCTAGTATACAACCCATAGAGTCCTAATTATTCCTAGATTTAGCTAGCTTAGATTAATACAGATATACACTATGAGCAAGCTTATGGTAAGACCATGGTCCACCCATGAATTTCTTTGTGAGAGTGAGTGAATTTTGTTCAATTGTGTGATGTCCTTAATTTATGTTCAAAGTTATATTTGAATGTATGAACCATTTTTATATTCACTCTTTTGTTTATTGGTAAGAACACATGATCTTATGATGGATTGGTAATATTATTAACTTATCTTATTGGGTGAGTGTGCGAGTTGAGGGTGCTTAGTGGTAACGAGTCGGCTCTTAAGGTAGGGTGGTAATGGATAAGTTGTTTCAATTGGTTAAATTTAAATGTTTATACTTGGGCATGTTTAAAATGTTACATTAGTACTATACTGTTGTATACGGTCGAAATCAGGTATGCCCGATTTTCCAAGCTCGAGGGACGCCTTAAGCTCGAATTCATGTAAGGTCGATTTCGAGCTCGATGGATCAGAATCGAGCTCGAAGACAGAGTGCATTGCCCGAGGATCGAAGTGCGCGATGAGTGTCGAACCCAAGTATGCTCAACCCCGAGATAATGCCATTATGGATTTGTAACAGAATGAGCAAAATTCTTGCCACGTCCCCAAGGTCATGGCGCAAATCCCGAAATAGACTTGTATGAATCCGTACTAGGCGGTTAGACAGTTGTCCCAATAAGATTCTTTACTGTAAATAGAAGTATACCTTATTTAGGGTTCCCGGCCGGGACCCCAATAATTTGTAAACATCATCTAATTATTGGCAAAGAATATACTCTCTTACTCCTCATTGTTCATTAGAATTGTCCTTTAGCTTTATTATTTTTGCTTTATTATTCTTGATCCATCTCAAGGTCACATTGGCTCAAGGTCGATACTGCCTAGCAACACTGGTTTGATTCACTCATTTCTTTCATTTATACGTTATACTTCTTGATTATTAATTAGTATTGAACTAAATCACATATTTTTAAAACCACAAATCAAATTTAATTGTTACTCGTATTTTCGAGGTAAACAACTACTCACTCCGATTCATTTTACGTGCCATGTTTGGCTAATTTAATAAACATTAATTATTCTTTTATCTAAAGTTATTACTTCTTTCTAGATTATCTAAAATTACAAGTAATTTGGACTAAATATTTCTTAATAATCATGATAGGTAAAATGTACCTGCCTCCTGAGTAATAGTATTGCCTTGTAATTAAGCCTTTATTAATTTTCTACATGCAAGTTGACGAATTAAATAAGTTAGTACTGAACCCGAAATCACAAGAAGACAGAGCAATGAATCACTAGTTGACCTCGAACTTCATCGTATACACTAATCTCGTCTTGAACACCCCCACCCACCCCCACCCCCA
>MU699982.1:2919-46100 GCA_026770625.1 Nicotiana glauca | reverse complement strand
CACCCACCCAATAATGACTAGTACTGCCATTTTCGCCACGAAAATTAATTGGTTTATTAAGGTTTCAAATAAATTCATTAAGAATGCCTTTTTTAAAACAGATTTGCTCGTTTTAGAATCTATAAACTATTCTTCTTTCTTCTGTTTTATAGTTCTGAAAAACAGATAACAGACGTATTATCGTTTTTCGTTTTATTCCCATTCACTAGTTATTTAATCATTTTAAGTCGCGTTTATTTGAACATTCTCTGCAAAAATAAGTATTGCAAATTGTCCAAATTAACTCCTATGCGTTAACCTTAATTTGTGTAAAGTAAATTCGGAATGTATGGTTCCTCTATTCTAAATAGTTTTATTTAAAATAAAATGAACTTTGATTTACTTTTTAAGATGCATGTATCTTTTGCCATTTTCATATGAAAAGTTCTTTAGTGTATATTTTAAGTATATAAATCTTAATTAAAATAATGTAATAAATAAATTGGACTGAACTCAAAAAGTCGATTAAATTATTTTTCATTAAGCGAAAGTACATGCCAAATAAATGCGGAGATTAATAAGTAAAATAAGGACAATCCTATCCTAGAAACACTCTAATTAAACTTGAATAGCAGTAATCAATTACGTTTTGACGTATGAAAATCCGTAGCAACACTCTAAACTTGTGCCTCTTTTTGTTGGGATTTTGAATAACTCCGTTCTATGCCTCCGTTGCCTTCACGTTTGATGGTACGGCTCTATTCTCCATTAATTCCTCATGTTTTAAACTATAGTATTTGAATGACTCCTTTCAAAATTCATTAGGCCATGTAACTTACAGATTCTTTGGTGAAATCGAATTTTTTTAAATACATAATAGACTATACAACCAAAAATTATATTTAAGTGTTTCTTTTTATTTTCTTTAAATGTCACATATAAGCATTCAACGGCCGTAGATTATATTAGTATTATGTAATAAAAAACTTCGATTTTGAATTAAATCTTGTATACTTTTAATATTATCCTAGTTATTGATCCATACTTACTATAAGAAACTACATTAACATATGGCGGACTTTTAATTAACTTGAGCATAAAAGTACTAAATTATATTGTCTACATCTACATGTATACCCAATAAGTGTTTAGTGTTAGCTAGCTGTAAATCAGTATGAACGATCTCATACAAAAGAGCAGTACAACTGCATTCTTTCTAACTTCGAATTTATGAATACATACTTACTATCAAACAACTGCATGTAATATAGTGGCATATTAAGTAATTTGAGTAAAAAGACCAAACTGTCCACATATATGAAAATTCAACCCAATAAGTGTTAGCTAGCTGTTAATGAGTGTTGAACCATATTTTAAAGAGAGAAGAGTAAAAGTTTTTCTTACTTGGATTCCTATATTCTTTTCTTCATATTTGAAGCTGTCAGAGTGTCACTTTAATTTTTAAAGTAGACAAATATAGAAGCAGATCTGCCAATACTTACAAAAAAGAGTATCTCACTTTACCTAAACGAGGATCTATAAGGCCGCATGAGTCAACACCGCCCCCTCAAACACCTTCAAAATCCCCTAACGGCATTGCCAATATTTCTATTAAGTTTCATTTCATTAATACTCATTATGCGGAGGCCGGAGCCAATTGCAGCCAAATTTAGAACTAAGATAATGTAATAACTCCATCCCCTATCCCTCTGTCATTGCCATTTATTATTCGGATTTAAATTGTACTATATGCTACAGTACAAAGATTTTTATGCAATCAATATAATTTAGAGTATAACTTCCTGCATATTTTTTTAAAATCCTTTTTTAGTTGAACAATTCGGAAGTCCTTATATTGAGGATTTTTAAATTACTTATAATTTATTTTGTATATTTTTTCGTTTATTTGAGTTATGTAACATAATTATAATACCTTTCATGTTATTTTGTAGGACGTTATGAAATATGTGATTTTAAATCAAGCCATAAACATTTGTATGGATATATATCATCTTATTAAGAGTAAATTAAAAGGTTTAAAGTTAACTTATTTCTAAAATAAGAAAGTATGATATTCCTTTTTGGGATAAAATAGAAAAAAAAAAAAAAAGCATGACACATAAATTAGGATAGAAAGAATGGAATTTTAATGCAAAAGGGAAAACTGCAGAACATGAGCTATATCGGATGACATTAGTTGGGGGAGTATACATCTGTGGCAAGAAAGGAATGTAAGGATCTTCAAGTCTCAATTAAGAACTGCGGACTAAGTGTGATAACTCAAAAGGTTATCACTTGCTTTCAAACTAAATTCTGTGTTTCCGAGGTCTTGAAAATCTCATTTAGAGTCACCTCGATTAGCATGCGTATTCCGGGCGCGTAGCCAGAAAGCTTAAATGTGAAAATCTGTGAATAATGACAAAATTTAGTTATAAAATGAGTTAATTTGACTTCGGTCAACGTTTTGGATAAACGGACCAGGACCCATAATTTGACGATCCTAGAGGGTCCGTAGAAAAATATGAGATTTGGGCGTATGCTCGGAATCAAATTTCGAGGTCCCAAGCCCGAGAAATGAATTTTTAAAGAAAATTGTTTAAGGAAATTTGAAATGAAATCTAATTAGAATATGATGGTATCGGGCCCGTATTTTTGTTCCAGCGCCCGGTACAGGTCTTATATATGATTTAAGATATTTTTGTAAAATTTGGTGAAAAACGGACGTCGTTTGACGTGATTCGGACCTAAATTGCTAAAGTTGATGTTTTATGAAGTTTGAGAAAAATCCTTTAATTTTGAGGTTTAATTCTTTGTTATTGAGGTTAATTTGGTGATTTGATCGCGCGGATAAGTTCGTATGATGTTATTGAGTTAGTACGTATGTTTGGTTAGGAGCCCCGAGGGCTCGGGTGTGTTATGGACGAGTTTCAGGAGGTTTTTTGACTTAGGAAATATTGCAGGTTTTCAGCTGTTGGGTTTCTGATGCCTCCTTCTTCGCGTTCGCGGGAGTACCCATGCGAACGCGATGTGTAAATTTTGAGGAAGGGAATTTCTTCTACGTGAACGCGTTGCTCAGGTCGCGAACGCGAGACAGTAGGGGGCTATACCTTCGCGAATGCGGTCCTTGCCACACGAACACGAAGGCCAAGTGGGCCTGGGCGGGCTGGGGCAATTACCCTACGCGAATGCGACCCATTGGATGCGAACACGAGGGCTCGAGGGGATCCTTCTCCGCGAACGCGAGCCCGTTTACATGAACGCGAAGGATTATCCAGCCTGACCCATCGTGAATGCGAAGGGTCTGTCGCGAACGCGAAGGGCATTTTCACCCAATGATTTTTAAAAGACCAAAAACAGAACACTTTTGGGATTTTATAAAAATTTCATAAACATCTTCTTCTCCAAAGCTCTTAGACGATTTTTGAATCATTTCTTCACCATAATCTCTTAGGTAAGTAATATTTAACTTATTTTCCTCCATTTTTATCAATACCCACTAGATTTCTAGGCCTAAAATATGTGATTAAGGGTAGAAAATTAGGAATTTGGGTAGAATTATGACTTTTTGATTAATTGCGATTTAGACCTCGTTTTGGGGTCGAATTTTGGAACTAATTATATATTCGGGCTCGTGGGTAAATGGGTGATCGGATTTTGGTTCGAACATCGTATTTTGACCAAGCGGGCTCGGGATTGATTTTTGGATTATTGGGAAGAATGATTAAAAAGCTATAATTAGGCATTGGAATTGGATTATTTAGCATTTATTGATGTTATGAAGTCGATTATGTATAGATACAATTGATTTGGAGCCGAGTTCGAAAGAAAAGGCGGTAATTGAGGATTGAGTTTGCCGTAGAAGTTTGAGGTAAGTGTTCGGTCTAACCTTACTTGAGGGATTAGGAGTTGTGTCCTATTTGCTATTTGCTTCTTATTGTGTCACGACCTGGATTTCCGACCATCGAAAGTCGTGATGGCGCCTACTAATAGGAGCTAGGCAAGCCAATTATCAAATACCTCTTTAACGAACATCGACAATATTAAGAACAATAAAACATTTAACAATAAAGCGGAAGTCTCAAATATAATTTACTGAAAGAAATGCGGAAGTTTAATAAATCCTCTACCCAAGACTGGTGTCACATTACTCATGGGCGTCTAGAGAATACTAAATACAAGGTTCGAATGAAGCATAGAATTGTCTGCTACGGTACAATGATAACAAACTGGATGAAATAGAAAGGACTCCGGGCCTGCGGATGTCAGCAAGGCTACCTCGAATGTCCCTGGACTGGAAGCTCGCTCCTGAAATGCTACTGCTACTCAAATGATGCTCCAACACCTGGATCTGTGCAAAAAGATGCACAGAGTGTAGCATCAGCACAACCGACCCCATGTGCTGGTAAGTGCCTGGCCTAACCCTGGCGAAGTAGTGACGAGGCTAGAACCAAACTCCAGATAAACCTGTGCAGCTATATATACATATACAAGTACAACAAAATAATAACGGAAGGAAAACAATTAAAGCTGGGAAACAGACTGTCAGGAATAACAAAGGAAACTACATCTGATTTCTACAAACACAGAATAAGGGAAAACAAACTACTTTCACTCGTTCAAGTTTCTCTTGTGGTCGGCGTGCCATACGATCCCAATCACAATATCTCGTGGTCGACGTGCCACACGATCCCAATCATAATATCTCCTGGTCGGTGTGCCACACGATCCCAATCATAATATCTCGTGGTCGGCGTACCACACGATCCTAATCATAATATCTCGTGGTCGGCATGCCACACGATCCCTTATATTTCAACACAAACACAAAGTAATCCTAGTAAGGGAGGAAAAATATTATAATAGACTATCCCGGCAAGGGAGATCCAGCTATAACCAAACTCATTCAATTTTTATGTAACACAATTAAATCCATACTTAGTCTCAACAATTACTGGCTCAGTATTAAAGATTTTCAACCAATTCCTCATAAACAACAATTAAGAATTCGATTTCAACAATTTAGGACTCACGGTCATAGTCGACTCCAGTGTATAGATACTCGTCACCATGCATATACACCGTACTCAACATGTAGCAATTAGCAATTAATACCCTAATCCTATTTCCTCAAGCCAAAGTTAGATCAAACACTTACCTCGGTCCAAGAATAGCAATCAACTCTCTAGTACCGCCTTTCCTCTACAATCCAACTCCCGAACAACGATATCTAGGCATAATCAATTCAATAATATCAATAAAAGACCCAAAACATAATCCCAATAGCCTAGAAATGAAGTCTCTAGCATTCTTCCAAAAATACCTAAATTCGACCCCGGGCCCACATGGTCCAAACTCGAGGCTCGGACCAAAATCAGTTCACCCATAACCCCACGAGTTCAAATATATAATTTATTTCAAGATTCGGCCCCAAATTGAGGTTGAATCACCCAAAATCCCCAAAGCCCTAACTCTACCCAAAAGCCCTAATTTCTACTTTGATTTCATGATTTTAGGCTTAGGATTTTACTAATTACTGAAGAAAAGCGAAGGAAATAGGTGGGGAATTACTTACCCAAAAGGTCTTGGAAGAGGGGGGCTTCAATGGTGTCCTAAGGCTTGATGGAGAAGAGGGCTCGTGAGAAAAATGGTCCAATCCCGTAATGAAGTGTTCTGTTTTTAAGAAAATCACTGAAGGAATTTTACTCTATGCGTTCGCGACATAGGGATGCGTTCGCGATGAAGAAGAACTGGGGGTATCGCGTTCGCGATTGGGAGTGTGCGAACGCGAAAAAGGCAGGCTGGAGTCTTGGGAAAATAGCCTACGCGAAGGCGAGTGGCCTGATGCGAACGCAATGAAGGATCTGAAGGGGCTACGCGAACGCGGGATCTTATCCACGAACGCAAAGAAGGGAGAGCCCAATGCTATGCGAATGCGAGCTTAGTGTTGCGAACGCGAAGAAGAAATTTCTGAGTAAAAAATTGCAGAAAATCTGCTATGCTTTCTAAGAGTAAAACCACCCCGAACCACCTCCGAATCACTCCCGAGCCCTCGGGGCTCCTAACCAAACACACACACTAACTCAACAACATCCTACGAACTTACTCGAGCGATCCAATCGCTAAAATAACATCAAAATCAAAGAATCAAACCTCAAAATCATCATTTTTCATTTTAAGTTCATAAACTTCCAACTTTAGATATTTAGGTCCGAAACACGTCAAACGACGTCCTATTTCGACCAAACTTAAAGAAAGTTCTTAACGCATATTTAAGACCTGTACCGGGCGCCGGAACCAAAATACGGGCGCGATACCTATATTTTCTAACTCATTTTCATTTCAAATTTTCGTATCATTTTCAGAAAAATAATTTCTTTCAAAAGTTCTTTACTCGGGCTCGGGACCTCTGATTTTGATTCCGGGAATAAGCCCGAGTCCAATATTTTTCTACGGACCCTCCGGGACCGTCACATCACGGGTCCGAGTCCGTTTACCCAAAATGTTGACCGAAGTCAACTTTAACAATATTAATATCAAAATTCTTCAAATTTTTCACAAATTCACATATTTCAAAATAAAAGCTTTTCGGTTACGCGCCCGGACTACGCAACCAAATCGAGGCAACTAAAAGCGAGGTTTTCAAGGCCTCGGAAGCACGAAAAAAGGAAGAATTATGGTGATGACCCCTTTGGGTCGTCACATATTGAGTACGACGTATAGGCATGGTGACGCGTATCTATACGTTGGTGTCGAGCATGACTGTGAGTTTTTAATTGATACTTGCTATGGTTGCAATAGTAGGTAAAACCTTGATGTGGAGCAAAGCCTTAGTTTATTTATCATGGAATCTACTTATGATTGAGAAATGGTGATAACTGAGATAAGTGGGATGAGTTACGATTGGTTATAGCTGATTTTTCTTTGCCGAACGTATATACTTGTGCTGAGTTCCCTTGCCGGGATAGTGTAATTTATTGTTGATCCCTTGCCTGGATGGTTATTATGATTATTGTTGACTGTATATTTGGAACGGGTTACGCGCCGTAACATTATTGTTATATATGGATCGGGTTGCACGTTGCAACATTATTATGTTATATGGATCGGGTTGCACGCCGCAACAATGATATGTTGGATTGGGTTGCACGCCGCAACAAATATTATATTAAATTGGGTTGCACGCCGTAACAGTTATATATATATGGATTGGATTGCATGCTGCAACACTGTTAAATGATAAGGGATCAGGTTGCGCGCCGCAACAGTTGTATTGTTATAGATACTGTACTGTCCTTTCATATTTCTATTTAGTTTCTGCTAGATCGATATGTTCCCCGAAGCATGTTCCCCCCTCCCTTTTAAACTATTATTTCCTGTTTATTTTTCCGTTGTATATTATATAACTGCACAGGTTTATCTGGAGTCTGGTCCTAGCCTCGTCACTACCTCGCCGAGGTTAGGCCAGATACTTACTTGTACATGGGGTCGGTTGTGTTGATGCTACATTCTACACTTATGTGCAGATACCGGAGCAGCACTAGGTCAACTATAGTAGGGGAGCCAGCCTTCATTCTACCGAGATTCCGAGGTAGTACTGCAGGCGTTCGCAGGCCCGGCGTCTTTTCTATCTTTTATTATGTTCTGTATCATTTGTATCCGAGACAGACGGTGCTTCTTTCTTTCAGACATTGTATGTAGTAATCATAGTTAGTCCGTGGATGTTGTGACGCCAGTTTCTGGGTAGAGATATATGTTGATTTTCGTAACATTTTGGTTTATTTTGTCTAAGTCTTCCGCTTAATCTCATATTCCACTATTATTTAAATGTTTATCACTTTTTAATATATGTTGTAAAAAGGGTTAAAACAAAAGAGTTAAAGATTTCTAATTTCGTGGATTGCCTAGCTCTACGAGTAGGCTCCATCACGGCTCCTGAGGGTGGGAAATCCGGGTCGTGACAAGTTGGTATCAAAGCTCTAGGTTACATAGGTCTCACAATTCATGCACAAGCTCAGTAGAGTCTGAGGGATTGGTACGGAGACGTCTGTATTTATCCTCAGAGGCTACAGAGTTAGGAAAACTTCACATTTGTTCTTTCTTATCGTGCGGTTTTGTTTCTCAATGCTAATTGAATTTCTACTATGTTCTTTTGTAGATGGAGAGAACACACGCTTTCTCATCCATCACTCAGTAGCCCGATCCCCCAACAGCAGCTCCTACGAGGGGCAGAGGGCAAGTCCGAGGCCGTGCTAGAGGCCGAGGTAGGGGCAGAGCTCAGCCCCGAGCAGCAGCACCAGTAATGGAGCCTCAGGTTGATTCTGATGAGGAGGTTCCGGCCCCAGCAGTTTCGGTGGGCCCTGCTCAGGTCCCAGAGGGGTTTATTGCTACCCTAGTTCTTCAGGATGCTCTGGTCCAATTAGTAGGCCACATGGAGAGCGTCACCCGAGCAGGGTTGCTTCCTGTAGCACCAGCCATCTCTCAGGCTGGAGGAGGGGCTCAGACTCCTGCTACTCACACTCCGGAGCAGGTATCTCCCCAAATTCAGACTCCATTCAGCCAATTGGAACAGTTCAGTCGGGTATGGTAGCTCAGACCGGCGAGGGAGAAGCTATGTCTGCTGATGCTTTGTGGAGGCTGGATAGGTTCACCAAGCTCTTCGCTTCTACTTTTAGCGGTGCATCTACTGAGGATCCCTTGGATTATCTAGACAACTGCCACGAGGTTCTCAGGAAGATGGGTATTGTTGAGACCAGTGGGGTCGATTTTTCTACATTTTGCTTGTCTGGATCTGCGAAGACTTGGTGGAGGGATTATTGCAAGCTAGACCAGCCGGATCGCCAGCCTTGACTTGGGAGCAGTTCACACGACTATTTCTGGAGAAGTTTCTCCCCATTACTCAGAGAGAGGCCTATCGGAGGCAGTTTGAGCGCCTCCAGCATGGTTCCATGACGGTTACCCAATGTGAGACCAGGTTTATCGACTTAGCTCGCCATGCTCTTGTCATACTTCCTACCGAAGAGAGAGGGTGAGGAGGTTCACTTATGGTCTTATTCAGCCGATTCGTCTTCAGATGGCTAGGGAGGCTGGGAGTGAGATTACTTTTCAGGATGTGGCCAATGTGGCCAGGAGAGTGGAGATGGTTCTGTCACAGGGAGGTGGTCATGGGTCGGATAAGAGGCCCCGTCATTCAGGTAGATTGAGTGGTGCCTCGTCTGAAGGCAGAGATTCATATGGTAGAGGCCATCCTCCTAGGCCCTTTCAGTCAGCTCTTCAGGTTTCTCACGGTGGTTCAGGTGGTCGTGGTTCTCACATGCAATATTCTGATCAGCAACCCTATAGTGCACCACCAGCTCCTATCAGTGCACCGCCACTCTAGAGTTTTCGGGGTGGTCATTCAGGTCGCCAGAGTTAGTCTCAGTTTTCTCAGCCGCAACATTCAGGTGGATGTTATGAGTGTGGTGAGTATGGTCATATCTGGAGGTCTTGTCCGAGGTTGGTAGGTACTCAGTCGCAGTATTAGGGTTCCCGTGCTATGATCCAGTCACCGGGTGTTCCACGGACCGCCCAGCCAGCTAGAGGTGGGGGTAGAAGTTCGAAAGTTGGAGGTAGAGGATTTAGAGGTAGAGCTCATACCGCTAGAGGTGGAGGCCAACCAGCTGCAGGCCGTCCCAGAGACGTAGTCCAGGGTGGTGGGGCCTAGCCCTGATGTTATGCTCTTCCAGCTAGGCCCGAGGATGAGGCTTCAGATGCGGTTATCACATGTACTGTTCTGGTTTGTGATAGAGATGCTTCAGTGTTATTTGATCTAGGATCTACATACTCGTATGTGTAATCTTATTTTGCACTATATCTGGTAATACCTAGTGATTCATTGAGTGTTCCCGTTTATGTGTCTATGCCGGTGGGTAATTCTAGTGTGGTAGATCGAGTCCATCACTCTTGTGTAGTTGTGATTGGAGGTCTTGAGACTCGAGTAGATTTATTGCTTCTGGACATGGTCGATTTGGATGTTATATTGGGATGGACTGGTTATCACCTTACCACGCTATCTTGGACTGTCACGCCGAGACTGTGACCTTAGATTTACTGGGTATGCCTCGTTTAGAGTGGAGAGGGACTCCTGTTCATTCTACCCGTAGTGTTTTCTCTTATGTGAAGGCTCAGCGCATGGTCGAGAAAGGGTGTTTGGCCTATTTGGCGTATGTTCGCGATTCCAATGCAGATGTTCCATCTATTGATTTTGTGTCTGTTGTTCGTGAGTTCCCTGAGGTATTCCCTTCAGACCTGCCGGGTATGCCACCTGATAGGGATGTTGACTTTTGCATTGATTTAGCTCCGGGCGCTCAGCCAATTTCTATCTTGCCGTATTGTATGGCCCCGCCTGAATTGAAAAAGTTGAAGGAGCAGTTGCAAGACTTGCTTGAGAAGGGTTTCATTAGACCTAGTGTTTCACCTAGGGGTGCACCGGTGTTGTTTGTTAAGAAAAATGACAGATCGATGAGAATGTATATTGATTACCGGCAGTTGAACAAGGTTACAACCAAGAAGAAGTATCCATTGCCGAGGATTGATGATTTCTTTGATCAACTTCAGGGTGCCAAGGTGTTTTCAAAGATTGACTTGAGATCTGGCTACCATCAGTTGAGTATTAGCGCATCCGATGTCCCTAAGACAACTTTTCGCACTCGATATGGGCATTATGAGTTCTTGGTTATGTCATTTGGGTTGACCAATGCCCCAGCAGGCTTTATGTATTTGATGAACAGAGTGTTCAGGCCTTATTTGGACTCGTTCTTGATAGTCTTCATTGATGATATTTTGATATATTCCCGCATCCAGGAGGAGCACGAGCAACATCTCAGAGTGGTTCTTCAGACTCTGAAGGATAGTCAGTTATATGGTAAGTTCTCGAAGTGTGAGTTCTGGCTGAGTCTAGTTGCATTCCTGGGTCATGTTGTATCAGCAGAGGGTATCCAGGTTGATCCGAAGAAGATTAAGGCAGTCAAGAACTGGCCTAGACCAGCATCAGCTACAGAGATTTGGAGTTTCTTGGGATTGGCAGGCTACTATCGTAGGTTCGTGGAGGGGCTCTCATCTATCTCAACCCAGATGACCAGGTTGACCCAGAAGGGTGCCCAGTTCAGATAGTCGGACGAGTGTGAGGCAAGCTTTCAGAAGTTCAAAACACCTCTGACTACGGCACCGGTGTTGGTTTTGCCAACAGGTTCAGGGCCTAAAACAGTTTATTATGATACATCTCGTATTGGGCTTGGTGCAGTGTTGATGCAGGATGGCAAGGTCATTGCCTATGCTTCGCGACAGTTGAAGATTCATGAGAAGAACTATCCGGTTCATGATTTGGAGTTGGCAGCCATTGTTCACACATTGAAGATTTGGAGGCATTATCTATATGGCGTGGCATATGAGGTGTTCACGGATCACAAGAGTCTTCAGTATTTGTTCAAGCAAAAGGAGTTGAATTTGAGGCAGGGGAGATGGTTAGAGTTGTTTAAGGATTATGATATCACTATCTTATATCATCCGGGGAAAGCCAATATGGTAGCCGATGCTTTGTGTAGGAAGTCAGCCAATATGGGTAGTCTTGCTTATATTCTGGTTGGTGAGAGGCCACTTGCCTTGGATGTTCAGGCTTTGGCCAATCGGTTTGTGAGGTTGGATATTTCTCAGCCTAGTCGTGTAGTAGCTTGCACGGTCGCTCATTCTTCTTTATTGGAGCGTATCCATGATCTGCAGTATGATGATCCCCATTTATGTGTCCTTAGAGACATGGTGCAGCGCGGAGGTGCCAAGCAGGTTACCTTAGATGATGATGGAGTTTTGAAATTGCAAGGCCGAGTTTATGTGCCTAATGTGGATGGGCTCCGAGATTTGATTTTAGAGGAGGCCCATAGCACCCGGTACTCTATTCATCCGGGCGCCACAAAGATGTATCAGGATTTGCGGCAGTATTATTGGTGGTGGAGAATGATGAAGGATATCGTTGCATATGTGGCTCGGTGTTTGAATTGTCAGCGGTTTAAGTACGAGCATCAGAGATCGGGTGTTTATTTCAGAGGATTGAGCTTCCCGAGTGGAAGTGGGAGCGGGTCACTATGGACTTCGTCATTGGATTCCTGCAGACTCGGAGGAAGTTCGACGCAGTATGGGTCATTGTTGATAGGCTGACCAAGTCAGCGCATTTCATTCCCGTGGGAGTCTACTATTCATCCAAGAGGTTAGCTTAGATCTATATCCGGGAGATTGTTCGTCTTAATGGTGTGCCTGTGTCTATCATTTTGGATCGAGGTACGCAGTTTACCTCGCGTTTCTGGAGAGCAGTTCAGCGAGATTTGGGCACACGGGTTGAGTTGAGCACACCATTTCATCCTCAGATTGACGGGCAGTCCAAGCGGACTATTCAGGTTTTGGAGGATATGCTCCGGGCTTGTATCATTGACTTTGGAAGCTCGTGGGATCAATTCTTGCCATTAGCAGAGTTTGCCTACAACAACAGTTACCAGTCGAGTATCTAGATGGCTCCTTATGAGGCCTTATATGGTAGGCAATATCGGTCTCCGGTTGGATGGTTTGAGCCCGGAGAGGTTCGGTTGTTGGGTACGGATCTGGTTCATGAGGCCTTGGACAAGGTTAAGATTATTCATGATAGGCTTTGTACAGCTCAATCCAGGCAAAAGAGTTATGCAGACCACAAGGTTCGAGATGTGGCTTTTAAGGTCGGAGAGCGGGTATTGCTCCGAGTGTCGCCTATGAAAGGCGTGATAAGATTTGGGGAGAAGGTCAAGCTTAGCCCTAAGTTCATTGGTCCGTTTGCGATTTTTGATCGAGTGGGAGAGGTGGCTTATCGTCTTGCATTGCCGCCGAGCTTATCAGCCGTGCATCCAGTATTTCATGTGTTTATGCTTCAGAAGTATCACGACGATCCATCCGACATGTTAGATTTCAGCACTGTCCAGTTGGGCAAGGACTTGTCTTATGAGGAGGAGCCGGTGGCTATTCTAGACTGGCAGGTTCGTCAGTTGAGGTTGAAAAGTTTTCCTTCTGTTTGTGTTCAGTGGAGAGGTCGGCCTCCTGAGGCGTCGACCAGGGAGTCTGAGTCTGATATGCGGAGCCGTTATCCCCATCTTTTTCCCGACTCAAGAACTTTCTTCTTCTGTCCGTTCGAGGACGAACGATTGTTTTAGAGGTGGAGAATGTGATGACCTTGGGTCATCACCTGCTTTCAAACTAAATTCTGTGTTTTTGAGGACTTTAAAACCTCATTTAGAGTCACCTTGATTTACGTGCGCAGTTCGGGCGCATAGCCGGAAAGCTTGAATATGAAAATTTATGAATAATGATAAAATTTAGTTATAAAATGAGTTAATTTGACTTCGATCAACGTTTTGGGTAAACGAACCCGGACCTATGATTTGACAGTCTCGGAGGGTCAGTAGAAAAATATGGGACTTTGGCGTATGTCCGGAATTGAATTCCGAGGTCCCAAGCTCAAGAAATGAATTTTTAAAGAAAATTATTTTCCTAAATTGTTTAAGGAAATTTGAAATGAAATCTGATTAGAACATGATGGTATCGGGCTCGTATATTGGTTCCAGCATCCGGTACAGGTCTTATATATGATTTAATACATTTCTGTAAATTTTGGTGAAAAACGCACATCATTTGACTTGATTCAGACCTAAATTGTTAAAGTTGATGTTTTATGAAGTTTGAGAAAAATCATTTTATTTTGAAGTTTAATTCGTTGTTATTGAGGTTAATTTGGCAATTTGATTGCACGGATAAGTTCGTATGATGTTGTTGAGTTAGTACGTATGTTTGGTTAGGAGCCCCGAGGGCTCGGGTGTGTTTCGGACGTATTTCAGGAGGCTTTTGACTTAGGAAATATTGCCAGTTTTCAGCTGTTGGATTTCTAATGCCTCCTTCTTCGCGTTCACGAGAGTACCCATGCGAACGCGATGTGTAAATTTTGAGGAAGGGAATTCCTTCCATGCGAACGCGTAGCTCAGGTCGCGAAGGCGAGGTAGTGGGGGGGCTATACCTTTGCGAATGCGGTCCTTGCCACGCGAACGCGAAGGCCAAGTGGGCCTGGGCAGGGGGGCAATTACCCTACGCGAATGCGACCCATTGGACGCGAACGCGAGGGCTCGAGGGGATCCTTCTCCGCGAACGCGAGCCTATTTATGCGAACACGAAGGCTTATCCAGCCTGACCCATCGCGAACGCGAAGGGTCTGTCGTGAACGCGAAGGGCATTTTCACCCAGTGATTTTTAAAAGACCAAAAATAAAACACTTTCGGGATTCTATAAAAATTTCATAAACCTCTTCTTCTCCAAAGCTCTTAGACGATTTTTGAATCATTTCTTCACCATAATCTCTTGGGTAAGTAATATTTAACTTATTTTCTTCCATTTTTATCAATACCCACTAGATTTCTAGGCCTAAAACATGTGATTATAGGTAGAAAATTAGGAATTTGGGTAGAATTAGGGCTTTTTAATTAATTGCGATCTAGACCTCGTTTTGGGTCGAATTTTGGAACTAATTATATATTCGGGCTCGTGAGTGAATGGATGATCAGATTTTGGTTCGAACCTCGTGTTTTGACCAAGCGGGCTCGGGGCCGATTTTTAGATTATTGGGAAGAATGATTAAAAAGCTATAATTAGGCATTGGAATTGGATTATTTAGCATTTATTGATGTTATGAAGTCGATTATATATAGATACAATTGATTTGGAGCCAAGTTCGAAAGGAAAGGTGGTAATTGAGGATTGAGTTGGCCGTAGAAGTTTGAGGTAAGTGTTCGGTCTAACCTTACTTGAGGGATTATGAGTTGAGTCCTATTTGCTATTTGCTTCTTGTTGAGTACGACGTATAGGCAAGGTGACGAGTATCTATACATTGGTGTAGAGCATGACCGTGAGTCTTCAATTGATGCTTGTTGTATTCATGAATGATACTATGGTTGCAATAGTGGGTAAATCCTTGATGTTGAGCAAATACTTAGTTTATTTATCATGGAATCTACTTACGATTGTGAAATGGTGATAACTTAGAAGAGTAGGAGCTGAGTTACGATTGGTTGTAGCTGATTTTCCCTTGCCGGGACGTATATACTTGTACTGCTGAGTTCCCTTGTCGGGATAGTGTAGTTTATTATTGATCCCTTGCCGGGACAGTTATTATGATTATTGTTGACTGTACATTTGGAAAGGGTTGAACGCCGCAACATTATTATAATATATGGATCGAGTTGCACGCCGTAATATTATTATGTTATATGGATTGGGTTGCACACCGCAACAATGATATGTTGGATCGGGTTGCACACCGCAATAAATATTATATTGGATCGGGTTGCACGCCGCAATAATTATATATATATATATATGGATCGGGTTGCACGCCGCAGTAGTGTTAAATGATAAGGGATCAGGTTGCGCGCCGCAACAGTAGTATTATTGTATTGTTGTAGATACTGTACTGTCCCTTCATATTTCTATTTAGTTTCTGCTAGATTGATATGTTCCCCGAAGCATGTTCCCCGAAGCATGTTCCCCTCCCTTTTAAACTGCTTATTTCCTATTTATTTTTCCGCTGTATATTATATAACTGCACAGGTTTATTTGGAGTCTGGTCCTAGCCTCGTCACTACCTCGCCGAGGTTAGGCCAGACACTTACCAGCACATGGGGTCGGTTGTGCTGATGCTACATTCTGCACTTATGTGCAGATACCGGAGCAGCACTGGGTCAGCAGCAGTAGGGGAGCCAGCTTCAGTCTATCGAGATTCCGAGGTAGTCCTACAAGCGTTCGTAGGCCCGGCGTCTCTTCTATATTTTATTAAGTTCTGTATCATTTGTATCCGAGATAGACGGTGTTTCTTTCTTTCAGACATTGTATGTAGTAATCATAGTTAGTCCGTGAATGTTGTGACACCAGTTTCTGGGTAGAGGCATATGTTGATTTTTGTAATATTTTGATTTATTTTGTTTAAGTCTTCCGCTTAATCTCATATTCCGCTGTTATTTAAATGTTTATCACTTGTTAATATAAGTTGTAAAAAGGGTTAAAACAAAAAAGTTAAAGATTCCTAATTTTGTGGCTTGCCTAGCTTCTACGAGTAGGCGCCATCATGATTCCCGAGTCAAACATGTTCACATAAATTGGAGCGGAGGGAGTAGAAATTTATGTTGCAACCTTCACACGCAACTACAGTTAAGCAACAAAGATAACCCATAAATATGAGTATATGATTTCATGACAAAGCAATACTTATACTATGAGAGATACAATATCATCAACATTCATAATTTTCTTTGGAAATTTACACTTTTTTTCTTTTATATTAATTTATATCACTACCATATTTATTTATAATATTTTTATTTTTATTAAATCTTTGTCTTCATTAATATGGGGTACATGCGCGTACGCTAATACTTGTTCTGATAAGTAACATATTATAATATGTTAAAAGTGACTTAATAATATAAAATATCTTTCATCGTTGATGTATATAATTTAAATTCTTAACAACATAGTACTAATATTCTAGTAACTATGCATATAGTAAAACTAACACCTCACTTCACATGTCCAACTAGTAAATTACTTACACTAGTAATATTCTACTAACCATGCACATAGTGAACTACTCCAATTACCTCCCCCAATGCACAACTTGATCACTCACCTAGTTTTCATCCAACCCTTCTCAAATCTCCAAGCCTTCGCCTCACCCCACCCCACCCCCGCAACTTTCTTCTATAAACACCTCACCAACCAAAACTTACCCTTCAAACAGAGTAGGGGAGAGCCATAGCATTTGCACAAAACTCTCCTCTTTCATGGCGGGTTCTAACCCAACACCTTATTATACTCCAACCTCCAAACACACAGCAGCTACCTACCATTCTCCTTTCCTGTTGAAAAGACCCAATCTTTACTCTTTAGTTGCCGTCACTTTTCTCTGCTCTGCCTTTTACTTCACTGGTTTATGGCAAAATAGAGGCAGTAACAGTGTCATCACCACTTCCAATATTGTCCACACTACCATCCCCTGTTTCCCTTCTAAAAATACCTCCACCAATTACCCTACTTCTTCAAAATCCACCAAAAAACTAGACTTCACCACCCACCACTCCACCGACGACGGCGGAGCTGTTACACCTGATGATTCAATCAAAATTTACCCCCCTTGTGACATAAAGTACAGTGAGTACACCCCATGTGAAGACCCTGAAAGATCATTGAAATTCAACAGAAACAGATTGATATACAGAGAAAGACATTGCCCAGAAAAGAATGAACTTTTAAAATGCCGTATACCTGCACCGTATGGTTACAAGAATCCATTTAAATGGCCAATTAGTAGAGATCTTGCATGGTATGCTAATGTACCACACAAAGAATTGACAGTAGAAAAAGCTGTTCAAAACTGGATTAGATATGAAGGAGACAGGTTTAGATTTCCTGGTGGTGGGACTATGTTCCCTAATGGTGCGGATGCGTATATTGATGATATTGGCAAGTTGATTAATCTTAATGATGGTTCCATTAGAACCGCCATTGATACTGGCTGTGGGGTAATTTTCTTTCTCTCTGTTCGTTTGATCAATTTTTACTCTTCTTAATTGCTGATGCTAATTACAGATTTTTTTTTTCTGGTATATATTGATTTTCTTGTTTCCATATTTTCGGAGTGGGCATTGAACGCTTGAGCAAAATATTTCCTTTTATGGTATTTCACTTGTTGATCTTTTCTATAATTAAAAAATTAACCCCCCATTTCCCCCCGTAGAAAAAAGTTAGTCAGAATTTAGATGTCAATTAATTATGATAAGTGATTCCTCCATTGCATTTTACGTGATACTATTTTTTTTAGGATTAGTTTGTTTACAATAAAAATGAGACACTTTTATGTTTCAAAAGAATGTTATAGTCACATAAATAATAAAGTACGTTTAAGGTCATTAGTGACAGCACCTTTAAGATAACGTCTTGAATGTCATTTTGTCTTTTCATAAATTCGGTGTTGAATCAAATTGGAATGAAGGTATTTATAAATCAGCAAAAACACAGGTGTTATTTATCTTGATTTTTCTTTCCATGTGTCATAATTCGATTTTAGTGATAACTGGGTGGGAGGACAAATCAGATTAATCTGTCATGATGAATGAAATCTATTAATGCGACAGAGTGATCTAGGGACTATAGGAAGTCGGATTGTAATACTCCCTCCGGTCCAAAATAAGTGATTTTTTTGAATGTTTTCACACAGATTAAGAAATTCATCTTTTAGAATTAATTAGCAATGAAATTGATCATATTAACCTTTACTATCTCACTTAAACACTCCTAACACATATTCCAACACTATTTACTCCAAGGACAATGTAGGAAAAAAATAATTAATTCATTCTTAAAATTCGAAAAAATCACTTATTTTGGACCACAAAAAAAGACCAAAAAATCACTTATTTTGAATCGGAGGGAGTATTAAATTGGATCAGAAATAGGCTAGTATGTGAGGTACTCAAAATCAGGACAAAAGCATTATTATGTCCAGGAGGAAGCAAAACAGCTTTTTTTCCCGAACTGAACTCCTTTATTCTACACCTGGCAACTCCATGCACGACGTCTCGTTTTCCGCTGTGAATCTTTCTGCTAACAACAGATCTTTTGTTACTACTCTATTACGTAAAGAATCTTTCCGTTTTCTGAAAAAAAACTTTTTTTTTATCATAGAAAGTTAATTTATTGAATTAACCAGTTATAAGGATGTTGAACAAGATCGATCATATATATGTTCTCAATTGGGGCTTCAATGGACAATACAAAGTAATCGATAACTCGTACTCCCTCTTCCAGTTTATGTGAACCTATTTCTTTTTTGTTCTGTTCTAAAAAGAATGACCTCATACTAAATTTGGTAACAATTTAGCTTAACCTTACAATTTTACCCTTAATGAGAAACTTTTATAACCACATAAATATTCTGTACCCCTTTTTGACTTGTTTAGGACCACAAATTCTAAAAGTTTTCATTTTTTTCTTAAACTCCGTGCCTCGTCAAACAGGTTCACATAAATTGGAACGAATGGAGTATTAGCAAGGCACTAAATTGAAGCTAAACAAAGTCAAGTCTCTTAAAATTTTAATTAATTAAAGAAGTCCTTGGGGGTTAGATATACAAGTTCTCATTCTCCCCCATCTAATGATAGAAATACCTCATTGAGGACTCCACATTTGATGGCTATTTTACTTGAACATTTTCATGAAAAGCCTAAGCCTGCTCAATCATTCAATGTATATGTAGGTAGCGAGTTGGGGAGCTTACCTATTGTCCCGAAATATTATAGCCATATCATTTGCACCCAGGGATTCACATGAAGCACAGGTTCAATTTGCACTTGAGCGAGGAGTACCCGCTCTGATCGGAGTTATTGCCTCCAAGAGACTTCCCTATCCATCTAGAGCTTTTGACATGGCGCATTGCTCTCGTTGTCTCATTCCGTGGGGCGAGTATGATGGTACATATTTGATTGAAGTCGATAGAGTCCTAAGACCTGGTGGATTTTGGATACTCTCTGGCCCTCCGATTCGCTGGAGAAAATACTGGAAAGGATGGGCAAGAACAAGGGAAGACCTAAATGCTGAACAAAATAAAATTGAGCAGGTAGCTAAACGACTCTGCTGGAAAAAGTTTGTCGAAAAGGATGATATTGCTATATGGCAGAAGCCATACAATCATCACAAGTGTACAGAATTCCGAAGGAGAGTAAAAAATCCTCCAATGTGCCCTGCTCAAGATCCTGATAAAGCCTGGTTTGTTTGCCTTCTGACTTATTATTGTCACAATTGTATTATCCTATAATCGTAGCATTGACAAATTCGTGCCGATCTGATGTTTTCAGGTATACAAAAATTGAAACTTGTTTAACTCCCTTGCCAGAAGTTTCAAATGAACAAGAGGTGGCTGGTGGACAATTGGAAAAATGGCCTCAAAGATTACACGCAACCCCACCGAGGATAAGCAGGGGAACGGTGAATGGGGTCACGGAAGAAGATTTCCAGAAGGATTCACAGCTATGGAAAAGAAGAGTTTCGTATTACAAGTCAGTGAATAACCAGCTCGGCCAACCAGGGCGATACAGAAATATCTTAGATATGAATGCATTCCTTGGTGGCTTTGCTGCCAACTTGGTCGATGATCCTGTTTGGGTGATGAATATAGTTCCTGCTGAAGCTAAGGTCAATACACTTGGTGTCATTTATGAAAGAGGATTAATTGGAACATACCAGAGCTGGTAATTACTATGCCTCCTTCACTTTCTTCCCCCCACCCTTCCCTCTTCCCATAGCAGTAAATAGTGGTGGATCCAACAATAAGTTCGGTGGTTTGGCAGAACCCAATGATTTGGGGGTCGTATCCTAGATATATATTGCAAAAAACTAGTATAGACAAAGTTAGATGTACATTTCAGTACACATTCTCAATTCAGAAACCATAACATTTAAATTCTGGATCTGCCACTAACAGTAATATTTTACTGTTTTGATTAACTGCAAACTTTATTATAGGTGTGAGGCTATGTCAACATACCCACGAACATATGATCTCATTCATGCTGATTCAGTATTTACTCTGTACGAAAACAGGTAAATTCTGTTACTAGATTCTTGAATTAAGTAGTGCAATTCAAAAGCTTACCTTCTTTGAGACTTACTTTCTGATTATATATACTGGTGACTGTGTAGCAGATGTGAAATGGAAGATATTATGCTAGAATTGGATAGAATATTAAGGCCAGAAGGAAGTGTAATAATCCGAGACGACGTAGATATATTGATCAAAGTGAATAGAATAGCGGATGGGCTGAACTGGGATAGTCAAATTATTGATCATGAAGATGGGCCACTCGAAAGGGAGAAGCTTCTGTTTGCAGTGAAATCATATTGGACAGCGCCAGCTGCTCAAGGATCTTAAACTACTTAATCCCACTGTTTTTAATCTTTCTTACTTCAAAGTCTAATCATATTGCTAATCCTCTCTTTTATTCTTTCACATGTTAAGTTCTATTATTACTTGCAAATTGTAAACTCTAGGATTTTAATGATTCTTCAGCAATTACAATGAAGTCATGAGTTCTGTGCAAATTATAGGCAAATTGCAACGCCGTGAAGTTAGTAGTTTAAATATCGATAACATTGAGAAGAGCGATGTAGAAAGTCTTGAAACTCAAATGCATTGACTAAAGAGCGTACATCAGCCGGCATTGAATTCTACGTCAAAGAACTTGATTTGATCTCTTGGCAGGTAGTTCTCTTACACTTATTGGGCTTACTTGAGGTTATTTGGACATGAGGTTTTGAATTCCAAATGCTTATGAAAAAGGGAGAAGGCATAAGTTTTCCTTTAACTAAGGTCGGATTACTAGTTATACATTTTATTTTTACGGGTGTCTTGAAATTTGTTATTAACATAGGCAAAACATATGATATATATTAAATAAATAATTAATGAAGCAAATCTTAAAACCTAGTGACATGTCTTAAAAGTATGCAGGTCTAAGCCTAAGATGGACAATATCAACTGGGTTTAGACTAAACCCATGTCTCAAAGATGATTGTGGGGCAAACCTCAATAACAAATTTGAATGGGATTTTTACCTAACTATACTATATTAGAAACTTATTAACCATTTTTCTTTAAAAATTACATTGTGCATCTATATTTACTATTAATGTATAAAATATGATAAAAGAAAGATCCCTTAAATATAGGAATTAATTTGTAACTGTATCTTCCATCCCCATCTATCGGCTTAATTAGCCTCCTACAAGCACGACTTTCCTCCCAATTTCAAAAAAATTTGAAGTCATTCTGTCTTTCACACAAATCAAATAATCTCTCTCTCTCTGTTAGTTTATATGGATCCACCACACTATAGAGTACCTGGTCCTATATGAGTTTCCACTGAAAATACTAATGAAGCAGTAAGTAAATGAAACATGGGATTTTTACGTGAAAAAATCCCACTCAAGGGGACAAAAACCACGACCTACACTTGTAGGCTTTCAACTTCACTAACTTGCAATCACACTATTACAAGCCACTTTGTAATGACTCTATTACAAAGACTTCAATTTAACTAACTTGTGATACACTTACCACAAACTACTTTGTCACACACTAGTTACAAAGACTTTAACTTATGACTAACTCTAGTCACAACATAAACTCAGAAGGTTTATGATATTGGGATTCCTAAAACAAAGCTTCTATGAAAGCAAGATAGAAGTTACAAAGAATAAATAACAAGATTACAACTCAACTACGGATGCACATAGACTCATTGTGGAACTGATCCTTAGTGGAGTTGTCTTCTTGTTCTTGACACACTTGTGACTTCAATGCTGGATCAACTCTTTAATGCTTGAGAGAATATCATTAAATGCTCAAGTAAATAGCTTGTGCCTCGTACCATGTTGTTATACTACCAGAGACATCCTAAGGATGATGTCAGTTCATGGTTGGTACACGCGTCTTCCCAATGGCAAGTGACAGCTACACTGTCCGTTGCACTGTTGCGTGTACAGTTGCAGGCATGTACTTTCTGCAATTGCTTTCCAGATGTATAGTTGACTTATACTTCTGTCAGAGAACATCCAGGGATCAGGTCTTTGTCTTGTTCCTCTTTTCTCTTTATTTGCAGCAGTTCACATTGGCTGGAGTTCAGGCTGGACTTCGTTTATTTGAAAAGTATACCAAGTGTGTCAGGTTCCCTATCTGGCTCTTGACAGTAAGTTTGTTAGATCATCAAAACATAAGGCAAAGACATTGAAAGCCCATCTCTCTCTCTCTCTCTCTCTCTCTCTCTCTCACACACACACACACACACACAAAAAAAAATCAAACTATTATCTCTCTAAAATTGTACCATCATGTATTTCTCTTAATCAATTCCACCAACAACCATTAAATAGCTTCAACTATTGACAAATTCATCGATATTATCTCTGAAATTACAGGTAGAGGGGTCTGCCATTAACATAGTATTAAAAAGCTTTGAAACTTTGAATTAGATATTCGAGTTTTACGAGTTTGTGATTTTTTGTATTGGATATTCTTGAATACGATTGCAAATATCCTTTAGAGTTTATATCTCAATTTTAAGAGAGATTGGTTAAGTTTAAAGTTAGTTTTAGGTTGAATTTCATAATAAAACTCGAGGAAAATGAAGTTTCGGAGTTATATTGCGATTGTATGATCAATGTATCATAATTGTATCTGATTTATATTTGATACATGAATACCTAAGACAATTCTGATACAATATTAATACAATTAAAATATAATATTGTATTATAATTTAAGTTTAGAGTTGGTTCTAGGTGGATGTTTTAAATTAAAACTTGAAAAAGATGAAGATCAAAGTTGTATCATTGTATCACAATTTTTACCTAAAACAATACATGATACAATACTAATGCAAGTATAATACGATATTGTATCAGTTTAAGTTTAGAGTTGGTTTTAAGTTGTATTATAATTGTATCAGATTGTAAGAATTCTTTCAGGATTGTATCCAATTTGTATCTGAATTATGAGCAGTTGTGAGATCGTGACGCATTTCACAGTTTGTATCACAAATATATGATAATTATATATTAATTTATTAGTATTATGTCAAGTATTATTTTGGATATTAATGTACCATCTATAAGTTATATACAATTGTGATACAAGTATGATACAATTATGTGTTTTACATATTGATGTATCTGATAAAATTTAAATACAATTATGATATATTTATCATACAATTCCTGAATATTTCTTCATTTTCAGTGTTGTCCGATCTCCCAACAAAAGAACGATGCAATTGATGATTTAATAATATAAAATTATTGGCAATGGTGGGAAGAGTGAAGGTGGAGTGGGCTTAGATTAAGGACTTTTGTTGTAAAAAAAAAGGAGAGAGGAGAGGAGAGGGAAAAAAAAGATATTATTGAATCCCTTAATTGAAGACACTAATAATGGGGTGGGAGACTTTTAAGAAGCAATTTACATAATTTGTAAGAAAAACCTAGATACTTATTAAAAACTACAAAACATAGAGTCATATGTAAATATGTTTCTAATATAGTATAACTAGGTAAAAGTCCTAACTCGAATCCCTAAAGAGAGTGCCACGCCGGCTGAAGGATAAGGCAGCCCAAGTAGTGGCTTTAGGCCCCCAAAATTTAGGGGCCGCTACTAAAAATTCAGCAAAAACTGGCCAAAAAATCGCCAAAAGTTGGTCGATTTTTTAAAATATTTTATTTTTAAATTTTTTACGAAACCGACAAACTTTGATCGGTTTTCTTTGGCACAAAAATGCGGGAAATATTTTTGATTCCCGCAAAATTTATTTTTCAAGAAATCGACCAACTTTGGTCTGTTTTTCATTTAAAATAAATTAAAATTAATATTTAAGAGCCGACCAAAATTGGTCGGTTAATTCGGCCAGTCAATTTAAATAATTGACCAACTTTGGTCGGTTTTTTAATCAATCGACCAACTTTGGTCGGTTATTTTCGTGTGAAAATATAATTAAAGAGCATAAATCAATTAAAAGACATTCTAAAAATAAGATGCACCAATTATCTAGTGGTATAGTAGTATCCTGCCACAGTACAAACTCTGGTTCGATTCCCAGATGGTACATTTTTTAATTAATTGACCGACCAAAGTTGGTCGATAATTGATCGATATGTCCTTCCGACCTTCAAAATATCGTCCACACGTAAATGATCACGTTTTGGACGGTTACTAGCCATTACCGACCAATTCTGGTCTGTTTTTTGGACGATTTTGCCTGGATTTCTAGTAGTGGGCCTCATTTTCCGTTGGTTGTAATTTTATGAATTAATATTGTTTATCTTAAGGTTAAAAGGTATAAATTTTAATATAAAAAAATTAAATTTGTTATTTATGTTGACGGTTGAGATTTGAATAACCCGAAGCGTATAAAAATATCGTTACTTATTTATTTAGTGAATAAAAATTGAGATCACTAGATAATAAAAATTTGAAAAAATATTGACTTAGTCTATATTAAAACAAAATAGTCACTCTGACATGATAGCTTAGACTTATTTTTCAAATTATATAGCGTTAAAGAAAATATTACAAATAGAAGATAAAACTCGAATCGATATACTTGATAAGATAAAAAGACATTTTTTTTTTCAAATGTCTATATTCCTTATAGAACACTATCACTATAACAGTTGCATCCTAGAAAAGAAGTTTTTTTAAATTAAAACTAATAAAATCTTGTATCAGATCAACAATGCCTCACGACAAGCTAAATGGTTCGAATTAACAATACTATCAGTTAAAAAAGAATTATTAGAATAACTCAATAATAAGAAAATTATTGATAATTTTGCATCTAAAAAAGTTGGAAAAATAAACTTCAAATAAAAAAATTTAAAAAAATTAAGAACTCACATTAGAATTTTGCTTTAGGCCACCAATAATGTTAAGCCGCCCTGAGTGTATGTAACACCTTGAGAGATATTTATTTATAAGAAATCAAATTTTAGACCTTAGTGACACATTTTAAAGCCGTGTATACCTATGTCCAAATCTCAAAGTGATCAATATCACGAATGGTTGTGTTGTTACTTTAATTAGTTCAAAATCCCAACACATAGACCGGTCGAAGGGCATGCAAAGGTTCGTCATACATATCCTATATCACTTCGCTTACGTTAGACTGCCAAAAAGAGCTCCCTACATAACAATATCGGACCAGTTGGTACTATGTCATGGTCTATGTCACGACCCAATCCTTACACCCGATCGTGATGGCGCCTATCGTGAAGACAAGGCCAACCAGACCAAAACAGATCACCTCTTTTAAACAGTTAAATACCATAAATAGTTCTAAAACATGATATAATAACCATAATCTGCGGAAATAACAATAACAACAGTAGAAACCATACCGACACACCCAAACCGGGGTGTCACAAGTCATGAGCAACTAATAAATCCGGATACAAGTCTACTAAATACGAAATCCGATATAGAAGTTCAAGAACATTAAAATAGTAAGATAAGGGAGGCACGGGGGATGCGGATGCTAACAGCTACCTCGTAGTCTCCGAAAACAATGCCTGGACTGCGGGGATCAACACTCAGGAGCATACTCTGCGATGTCTGAATCTGCACACACAGTGCATGGAGTAATGTGAGTACTCCGACCCAGTGAGTAATAATTATAAATAATAGCTGAAGGCAAGAAAATACGTAAAGGCACAAAGCAATTCTATATCAAGCAATAAAATCAATTAAATCCGTAAATCAGTGAAGAAGTCAAATAAAATCCCTTTAAACCAAGTAAAACAAGTAATTTAGCAGGTAAATAACAAGTAGAAATTCGCCCCTCTAGAACAGTAATAATAGCTCAAAATAGTATCAGCCCCTCAAGCTCACTCTCAGTACAGTTTCAGCCCCTCGGGCTCGCTCTCAGATCATGATGTGTACCCACGCTCATTGTAGGTGTGCAGACTCCGAAGGGGCCCCTTACAGCCCAAACACTATATTAAGGCACCTCGTGGCATCATCTCTCGTCACTCGGCCTCACATCTCTTGACACTCGGCCTCACATCACTCAAGCCACCTCGTGGCGTATAAAAGTATCTCAGGCCCTCGGACTCATATCATTCAGCATATCCTCACATATGGCCCTCGGCCTCACTCAGTCCGAAAATCATCACAAGCCCCTCGGATATTAGTAAAACAGTAGTTCTCAGCCCAAAACATAATTTAGAAGTATCATTTAAGTTTCAAATATGAGTAGAAGTGGCTGAGTTTGTAAAACAGTAAATATCAACAGGACTGAGTTCAAGTAATAAGTCAAAACAGTAAGGAAATAGTGATAAAATCCTCAAAGGATTCAAATAATTGGCACGAAGCCCAAATATGGCAATCAGCCCAAATCTCAATGATAACAAGTAAGTTTCAGTCAAATACGCGGTAAAGTCATCAATCGGGACGGACCAAGTCACAATTCCCAGTAGTAAACGACCTCATGTTTATCATCAAGCGCGTGTCTCACCTCAATATAGCACTACGTTATGCAATCCGAGGTTTCAAACCCTCAGGACATCATTTACAATCACTACTTACCTCGAACCGGTTACAACTCTAGCTCGCGACGACTTTGCCCCTCGAATGGGCCTCCAAGCGCGTCGAATCTATCCAAAATCAGAATGAATACGTCATAATATACTAAAGGGAATAAAGCCCAAGCAAAAATAATCAAAAAAATATCAAAAATCCCGAAATTAGCAAAACCTGAGCCCAGGCCCACTTCTCAAAACTCAGAAATTTTCACATCAACGGGTTCCTTATCTTCCCACGAGTTCATGCATATCAAAATTTCTCAACTCTGACCTCAAATGGTCCTTCAAATCCCAATTCAAAAGTTCAAAATCCCAAGCCCTAGTTCTTCCATCTTGTAGCTTAGGTTTCATGAATTTTTAGGTTGATTTCGCAATAGAATAATGTTTTAGGTTAAAATATCCTACTTCCAATAAATTCTCCTTGAATCTCTCTTTAATCACCTTCAAAAAGCTATCAAAATGCTCAGCTATGGAGGAAAAATGACTCAAAATCGTGGATAAAATAACTTAAACACTTTCTGCCCAGTTATGACTTTTCTTCATCGCGATCACGAAGAACAAAATTCCAAGACTCCAAAAATACACTATGCGAATGCGATGCCTACACTGCAAATGCGATGCCTACACTGCAAATGCGATGCTTTATTTACTAGACCTACGCGAACGCGAACCAACTGATGCGAACGCGAAGAGCAAATCCACTGGACCCCCAAATCCTTATACACGAACGCGGAACTCTGCATGCGAACGCGAAGCACAAGATCAAAGCCCTCCGCGAATGCGAGACCTCAAACGCGAACGCGAAGGCTAAACTCTGGCCAACCCAAAATCCTTCTACGTGATCGCGACTCAACCTATGCGATCGCGAAGGCCAAAATCTCTACAACAATTGAGTGGATTTTTTGCAACTCCTCAAACTCTAAAATGGTCCGATTGACCACCCGAAACTCACCCGAGGCCTTGGAGACCTCAACCAAAATCACCAACATATCCTAAAACCTCGTTAAAACTTGTTCCAATCATCAAAACACCTTAAACAACACCAAATCCACCAATTCACATCGAATTCAAGCTAAATTTTTCAAAAACTTCCGAAACACGCTTTTGATCAAAAACCCAACCAAACCATATCCAAATGACCTAAAATTTTGTACACACATTCCAAATGACATAAAGAAGCTACAAAAACTCTTAAAATTTCATTCCGACCCCCGGATCAAAATCTCACCTACCAACCGGAAATCGTCAAAATACTAACTTCGCTAATTCAAGCCTAGTTCTACATCGGACCTCCAAAATCTAATTTCGATTATACTCCTAAGTCATAAATCACCTCATGAAGCTAACCGAACCATCAGAACTCACATCCGAGCCATCTAATACATAAGTCAACATCCAATTGACTTTTTCAACTTAAACCTTCTTAAAAGAGACTAAGTGTTTCATTTCTTACCAAATTCACTCCGAATGAAAACCAACCATCTCGATCACATAAAACACGGATAACAAGCATACAGAAGCAGAAAGGGGGTAAATAGATCAGTAACTCAAGAGACGACTGGCCGGGTCGTCACAGTCTAACTGTAAAGTGCAGGCCAAAACACAATAAACCTGAGTACTAAAACTATGACGTAGGTCGCTCATGCAGATAGGTCCATCTTCATATTTCTGCTTAATTACCTCTATGTTCATCCAGTACAAAAGTATAGAAGTCTAAACTTTTTTAATAAGAACAAAATACCGATCAGCTGCAAAGACAAATCATTCAATCTCAAGCCTAAACCATGGCTATTTTGAAATCTGTTCTTTCCCTGTTGATGTTGGCTATCCGTACTGTAATTGTGCTGCAAAGCCAAGTCATTGAATCTCTGGGACAGACATGCTCTGCATCACTTGGGAATTTGAACACGTGTGCGCCTTTTGTAGTGCCAGGAACATCGAATCCAAGACCTAGTGCGGACTATTGTGATGCCCTTAAATCGCTGGATCATGATTGCATTTGTAACACCCTTCGTGTTGCTGCCCGCCCTTCCCTCCTAGTGAAACCTTCCTTCCCCTCTCTTGTGCTGGTCCGTAGTACTCTCTCTATTCCCAAATATTAGCCGATTTTGCAAATCGAATTAGCTTCTAAATATTAATACGGAAAGGGTCAAAACTACCGCTATTTCTTGATAAATGGTTTACAGATACCCTTCATCTATCCAAAAAAGTACACGACGTTAATTCTATTCATACACTTGCCCCTGTCGACGCCCCATTTTTCTCTATTGAAATCGGGTATACGACATTTGGGAGGACAACTCTATTCCCTTTTGAGAATTGGGTTTAGGAGTTGAAGAGTCGCCACCTAATGATTATAGTGCATTAGGACACTTATTTAGAAGAGTTTGAGATGAAGAGACCAGAGATTAGAGTAAGGGCTTGAAATTATCCCGAGGGGAAGGTGTTAGGCACCCCTCAAGATCCACAAGTGTGGTTCCCGGCCATGCTACAATTGTGACTTTAGGAAGACAAAAATAAAGCAAAGGGTTTCATATAGTTTTGCAAAAAAGTTTAAGAGTTGAAGAAATAGAGAGTTTAGAAAATCAGTTTAAGAGAAAACTTGAAAAAATTAACAAGTAAAGGAAGAGGGGTCCTAGGTTTGCAAATAATATGGATCACATCAATGCAATATCCATCAATCACTCCTCAGAAGAGGGGTCGCACGTGATATTAGTGCATCGGTCATCATATCCATATTCTACCCTTCCCACCCCGTTAAGGTATTAAAGCACGGATAGTCTCGTTTACTTTTTGCATGCTAGTACCTACCCCAATCCTATCAGTCCCGGAAGTATTAGGACTACTAATAGTAAAAGGGAGAAAGGGATGAGGCTTTTAGAGAGTTTTAAAGGACAAGATACTAAGGCGACATTCAAAACATAGATGCAAGTAAAGGGGAAAAGCAGACAAACAAATAAGGCTCAAATAAACCTCCTTAATCAAATAAGTCATGTAGTTTAGCATGTCTTGCAAATACTGGTTTGGTCTTAAATTAGATTAAAATGGTGAGCGGACTGGTTCAACACATATCTTTAGACAGGAAGTACGCATTAGGCCTACTCGAATGCAATTGTCAGAGATTAAGGCACTTTAATTACACGGACAGGACTACTGAATTTTGAAGACAAACTGGTATAGAAAGGTTTTAAAAAGGTTGCAGACTTAAGAAAATGGTTTAGAACGGGTTCCAGAAAGATAGACTATTAAGTTGCAGACTAATACAGAAAGAGTAATTTTGAAACGAGTTTCAAAAGAGGCAGACTGTTTAAGGAAAACGAATTTGAATTGCAGAACTGATTTAGAGAGTATAAGTACAAGAAGTGAATTTAATCTGATTTAGAAATCGATTGTTAGATTATCAAAAAGGCAGTAAGTTTTCAAAAAAGAGCATGCATTGATTTGAGAATGTTTATTAAAAGGGATAGGTTTTGGAAAGAAAAGCACTGATCTGTGTGTAAAGAAAGTTTAATAGTACATAAAGTCATTATTTTAGTCAACTGTTCCAGTAAAAAATCATTACTATTTTTAGACGAATGATATGAATCTGATTTAAGGGATCCTATAGGCATGATTTCTATGAGTTATTGATTCTAACCCCTTTTAAACGTTTACAGCCTTTTGAGCATGATATCTATGCGCTGATTTTTATTGGACCTAATGGTTTTCCTAATGTTAAAAATATGCACATTCCTGTAGGCATGGTGTCTATATGTATGATTGTAAAAAATTTAAGAATTAGGTCCTATAGGCATGATTTCTACTCATGAGTTGTCACACATTAATAGTAAAGAGATCCTATAGGCATGATTTCTACCCTTTATGCAGAAAAGTAAAACCCCCACCCTTTTTACTAGATCCCCGAGTTGATACAAATTATTACAGATCAGAAAAGTAGAAAAAAAAGTACATCAGAAATTACAGCTGCATCCAAGGAACCTAATGCAGACTTAGTGTCTAACAATATGAGATTGAACCACTTCCGGGATCCAGATTTTTCAAAGCCTTCTCTTTATCCAGGGTGTTTCAAAGTTCCAAGGAATTTCAGGAATTCCAGGCATTGCTTACACCCAAGATACCAATCAGAATAAGTTGTAGTGCAGTGTGGAAGAGCCAGCCCTTAGGTGTCCAAGTTCATAGGGAGCTCATGGGTCCAAAGCATGGCTCACAAGAGAGGGGCAGAACTTAATGTTCTAAGAATAAGTGTAAGTGCAAAAAAAGGGGTTGGGAAATGCCATAACAGGTTGGGGGTCATGCCTAGCCACAAAGCAGGCTGGCACACCCCTGACCAAACCTATTTAGCCAACAAACAGGAGCATAGACCTATGAAGGTTAGACCATGGTCTGGACAGTGATTAGGACACTGCCAGACCAAGGTCTTAGGCTCAGAGCACACATAAGGGAAAAGGGAGTGGGAATTGATAGAGCTTAGGATTCAAGGAATCCAGTCCAGACACATGAACAATAATGTTTAAGTATTGTCATGCTTTATGAACCATAGCTCGACATATAAGGGGTTCAGGGATAGGGAATTCATATAGGAACAAAGATGGCAAACTTGCAGAAAAGCAGTAAGAAACAAGCACAAAAGAACTGAAGTGTAAAACATATAGGGGAGAGGCAGTATTAAACTAAAGAGACATACCAGTTGCAAAGTAAACAGAAAGAGAAGCAGAACACTTGCAGCCACAAAGAAACTAACTTATGATTTCAGCAGAAAACTCAAATGCTTTTGAGAGAACTTAAAAAGTATTTGAGAAAGAGAAGTAGTGAGTATATTTTATGTGATCATTAGAACTCTTTGAAAAAGAAGAGTGTAGAGGTATTTATAGTTCTGAAAACGAGTAAAGAGTAAGGTAAGCAGTATAATTTCAGCACAAATATGGAAACAATCATAGTTAGAATCAATTAACCCATGTGATTCCCCTTTAAATAAGGAATTACTATTTAACGGGTGTCAACAAGTTTAATTAAGGAAAGAAAATTAATTCAGGGTCGGATTGATTATTGCCATAAAAAGGGGTAGTAAAAGCATGAAGTAGACAATCGAGTCTAAATACAAAAATAGGCTTATTTTGGAAAAGACTCAGTAAAGTAAAAATATAATAGTAAAGGGAACAGAATCAATTGATTTTAAACAGGCGAGCAAAATTAGGGCTTATGAAAGAAAAGCTTTTGAAATCAGTCACAAAATTAAAGGAACCAAGATCAATCAAGAAAAGAACATGATTCTGCATTTTACAATATAAATAGCAAGGGATGAATAAGCATGTAAAGTTAAACACACTGATAAAAAAAAGAAGTAACACAACATACAGTAGCCATAGAGGCAAACTAGTGTTCAGTAGCAAAAGAATACTCGAAGCACAGTATTCAAGTAGGTCAAGTAGTCACATGAAATCAACAGTGAAGAAGAACATGGTATTAGGTAAGAGAAATCAGAAACAAGTAAAGGTCTCAAAGTAGTAAAAAGTGAGAAAAACTTCTAAGAATTTAGGGCTTTTACAGTAGCCGAGTTTTGAAAGATGGTAAGAGCTTAGAACCGACAAATCAAACAAGGAAAAGAGAGTCAGAACCAAAGAACAAGTACACATGTAGACAAATAGTTTCAGAACTCGGATAAACTAAAAGTAACTAGGGTTTTTAACATGCTAAAACAAATAGAAGAACAACATGAGCAAATCATAGCCAAATCACAAATAGTGTCATGGGACTTGGCCATATGTTACCATATTGCTCAAGTCTCTGTTCTTTATATAGAATCCATGTACCCACAACACCCAAAGAGTCTTCTTTTTTGTGATCACTGCCCATAGGAGTTTACATATTGCTGCCTTATTCCATATGTAAAAATTAATAATGTTCATCCCTCTAACTGACTTGGGCATACACAGCTGATCCCATGACACTAATGCCTTCCTCGATGCTTCACAACTTCCTGTCCAGAGAAAGGTTCTACAAATGCTTGTTAGTATTTGAGTTACCTTCTTTGGCAACAGAAATACTTGAGCCCAGTATGTTTGCACCTCAAACAACACACTCTTGATCAGTTGCAGTCTTCCACTATAGGATAGCAGCTTAGTAGTCCAACACTTGATTTTTGCAATCATTCTCTCAATTACTGCCATGCACTGCTGTATGGTAAGCTTCCTGGAGGATGGGGGATTCATTTAAAATCTGCTCATTTAGCTCCATTGATACACCAGTGATATAATGGGAACTTTTGTCCAGATTAGCTTTAAGTCCAGAGACCTCTGAGAAGTGGTTGAATGCTTGCAGCAGCAACTGAATGGAAATTTTATCTGCTCGACAACACATTATAAGATCATCCACAAAACATATATGCACTAACTTCAATTTTCCACATCTTGGATGGTAGTTGAAGTTAGGATTATGCTGCAGCTGCTTAAGAGTCATGTTCAGATATTCCATAGCTAGCACAAAGAGGTATGGGGACATAGGGTCCCCCGGCCTTAATCCTTTTTTTGCCACAAACTTAGGAGTGAGCCCTCCATTAATTAGGATTGAGTAGCTTACTGTAGTAATACATTCCATGATCCAATTAATGAACTTCCCCAGCAAGCCAAATTCCACCAGAACATTTTTGAGGAATACCCATTCCACTGAATTATATGCTTTCCTTATATCAATTTTGATAAGGCATCTAGGTGATAATCCTTTCTGAGTGTATCCCTTCACTAATTCATGGGCCACTATAACATTATCTAATATGCTTCTCCCTGCTATGAAAGCTGATTGGGATGGTCCAACCAGATAATCCACTACTATTATAGCAGTAAAAATTTTCCCTATAAGCTTGTACATGGTGGTGCAACAAGCTATAGGTCTATATTCTTTCACATATGTAGGATTAGGAACCTTCGGTACTAATGTTATAGTAGTGCAGTTGATCTCTTTTAACAGCTTCTTATTATTGACGAAATGCATAATGGCCTCAGTAACTTCTTCTCCTATTATCCCCAAATACCCCTTGAAAAATATTGCAGTGAATCCATCAATTCCAGGAAATTTATCATTAGGCAGATCCCTTAATTCTTGTAACACTTCTTCTTCTGTTACTGGTTGAAAAAGAGCTTGTTGTTTCTCCCTGTTGAGGCATGGCACATCTTTGGCATAATAGGTGTTTAGGCCTGGCATCTCTATAGCACTTATGCGTAGTAACTTCTTAAAGAATTCGACAAACTTCTTTTGCACCTGATCAGGCTCTGTTAGCTACACTCCTTGCTCATTCCATATGGATACAATACTATTTCTCCCTTGCCTGGCTTTGAGTTGAGCATGAAAGTATTTTGTGTTGGAGTCCCCATGATTAATCCAAACAGCTTTTGATTTTTGTCTAAGTACTCTTTCATGTATAACAGCCCATTTATCCAAATCTTTCAGTATCTCCCTTTCTGCTGCAATCAACTGGTTATTGTATAGATCATTCTCCAACTCCTGCTGCACCTCATTAAGCTTGCACTGAAGTCCCTCTAATTTATAATCTAAAAGGTTTGTTCAGTCTCTGCCTCGGCGCACTAGTAGATATAAGAATAGGTGAGTGATCTGAGCATCCTGGATTGTGGTAGCAGGCCTCCAGATTGCCATAATTAAGAAACCACTGATCATTGCCTAGACCCTAGTCAATTAGGTTGTAAATTCTATCCTCTGGATCTTGCTTGTTATTCCATGAATATTGACATCCCTTCCTTCTAATTTGACCAAGGCCAATCTCATCTACACATTCCTGAAAGTCTTGTGTTTCTGCCTGTTGGACAGGGGACCCATTGACTCTATCATGAACTGACATAATTGTGTTGAAATCTCCCATTATTACCCATGGTTCTGTCACATTGTTACTAATCCTCTTCAGTTATTCCCAGATTTGCTTCCTTCCTTCATTAGTATTATAGCCATAAATGTAAGTAACATAACTTGCAAAGCATGAGTACTTGTCTTTCACATAGCAATGAACCACTTGAGGTTGTGAAAATATAATGTTGACCATAACCTGTTGTGGTTTCCAACAAACCCATATTCTACCATTAGGACTTGAGTTATAGTCTGCTTCTACTTGCCAATCTGCTCCCAGTTTCCTCTTTATTCTTTCAGCCTTATTTACTTTCACTTTTGTCTCAAGACAACCAACTAGAACCACTTTATTTTTAAGCAGAAATGATTTGAACTCCTTCTGCTTATAGGGCTTATTTAGCCCTCTAATATTCCATGATCCAAAAATCATGGAGGGTTCTTATTGGCTGAGTTAGGGACCCTTCCCACATTACTTGTGGGTTTCTCTATATCAATCCTTAATGCACTAAGTTTATTATGCCTTAGTACCCTCTCTATTTCAATAATTGCCCTTATTTTATCTTGCACTTCTGGCATTTTTTTGCTTCCCTCTATCATCTTTACTATTAATTATCACCATTGGTCTATCTTCAGTCTGTTGTCCATTTATAATCAAGCTATCTGCATCTTCTGAGCTCTCAGATTGTTTCACTATTGGGGCCCTATCTCCTGGATTCAGTTCCTGCTCCTTTCCTTCTTCTTTGGTTGTATCATTTTTTTCTCTCCATTCCTTATTTTGGTTTTTCTTTCCTTTGTTCAATTGCTGTTGTTTCCAGTTGCCATTGTCATCTGTTTTTTTCTTACAGCTGCCTGTAGCATGTCCCATTTGTAGATAGTCTTGACAGAATAAGGGCTTCCACTCATATTCTACCACCTGTACATGGCATTTTCCATTAGGCATCTCTAATGAAATATCATCTTGTAGTGGTTGTGATATGTCCATTTCAATTAACATTCTGGCATAAGCAATTCTATCTTCCCGTGTTGTCAATTTATCGGTACAAATTGGTCGTCCTAAACAGCTGGCTATTCTTCCCAAGTTCCCAGCAGTCCAAAATTGTATTGGTAAATTTGGAAGCATTACCCACATAGGAACATTTTGGTCAGGTTCCATACTCATCTGAAAGTCTGGACTCCATTGCTTGAGCACAAGAGGTCTATAATTAAAAGAGGTCACATTGAGGCACATCCTTCACGAATATGTATAGATATATGTAAATCAATTAATTTCGCAATAACAATCAATATACTAGCCAATTTAACTCTTACCACACGTCCGTAAGCACCAACGGAGCTCGATTTCTAATAGAAGGGGGTTTTAGCCATACATACCTCAACAAAGCCTTTCCTTATTCTTTTACAATTTTCCGGAACTCTTAGAGCTTCAATCTATTGAGCAAGAAATTTTGAATAAAAAAATTGAGAATTAGAGAAGAAACTGAAGGTCTAGCTTGGCTCGAGCATATCATCAAACACTAAAGGTGCATTGTATCTAAGGCCCCTTTTTGTGAGGAATTTCTATCATGTTATACCCCCCAATTGCCTCATTTTTAATTTTACTACTTTCCAATACTCTAAGGTGGCATGCATGCAAGATATTCATTCTCATACCCATGAATTACTTCCCTAATGGCCCCATATGGCTAAGTATACAAATATGAGCTGAGGTGATGGAGCCTTACCTCTTGGGATGAACATTCAGGAGCCTTTCCTTGATTTTCTTCAATGATTTAGCCCAATCTTATAGAATAATTTGATGAGAGACTTTCTCTCTCTAAGGAACCTCTTACTCTCTCTAGAATTGCTCAGATGAATGCTCAAAATGAGCTAATACACCGGTTATATCGATAGGGAAGTTGAGTTAAAAATTAAAAAATTGGAGTCCCGAGTCAACTATGCGGTCGCATCTGCGACCGCAGAATTAACATGCGGTCCGCATAATGGACCGCAGAATACTCCCCCAAAAACTAAACATTCTGACTCGGTCTGCGATAATAATGCGGTCCGCATTCGTGTTCTGTGGTCGCAAAGTGCATCGCAGAACTAACCTTCGCAAATTCAAAGAAAAATATGCGACGACTTATGCGGTCTGCATTTTGATTATGCGACCGCATTTCGACCGCATTTCCGACTTCAATTTCATCCAACATTCTGCCTCACTCTGCGACAGGTATGCGATCCGCATTTCAATTATGCGACCGCATTCTAGACTGTATTTCTTGTATTTTTCTGGAAACTTATTCTTGACTTTTTAATACAACATTCAATCCACATATTTACTAATTTCTAACACACGATCCTAACTTGGCACCACGGAATTCGGGTTTTTGAGTCGGAATTTCACGTGGTCTTACAGAGATAGTCCTGCAGGCATCCGCAGACCTTGGCGTCTCCTTCCATCTATTATTCCTGTTTCTTTTGTATTGCCAGAGACAGTATTGTATTATTTCTTTCAGACCTTTAATTGTAGTACTCATAGACAGTCTATGAAGTCGTGACACCAGTCTTTGGTAGATTTGTTATGGATTGGTATTACTAGCATTATTAAAACTTTACAATGCAACCTTTCGCTTATTCAATTCTGTCGTTATCTAATTGTTGGCTCTTAACTGTTATCGGATTAAAAAATGGAAACAGGGTAAATAGTTCAATTGGTTGGCTTGTCTAGCTTTCACTAGTAGGCGCCATCACGACTCCCGAGGACAACAAGCCTTCAGAAGACAGATTTTTCATATAAAATACTACACCATATTTAATTATGAAGTCCACCACATTGTTCTAGATTTCAAGTTGTAACAAGAACTGGAGAAATGTATAATGCAGTTGAAACAAAAAAAATACTTGAAAATTAACCCTAATATACAGAGACTAGAAAAATATTTAAAAAACTTATCAAAACAAATTACACAGTGATTACAAAATTACAACATAAAACCAATAACAAAGTGACAAAATTATCTGAAATAGACGAACTAATGAACAGAGAAAAAATCGTAAAAGTTAAAATACCACAAATATTTAAACGTTAATGGTACAAAAATCAAACTTAAACCTAAGGAAACAACAATAACAACGAAAATCCAAATACATTATTGTAAAAGCAACACTCACCCAGATAATTTTGAAGAAAATTGGACCTAACCCAGATAAGGTTCGAAGAAAAATGCTCTCACGAAAGCGAAATCTGTACACTGCTCTAAAAACAAAGAGAAGGGCGATAGAATATGAAAAGTAACTAAATAGTATGTTAAAAAGTTCAAGTTCAATTATGTCATTTATTAATATATTTTAAGTTAAAATGGTTAGAAATCGATTACATTACCGATGGTGGCTTTTTTTGGATTGCCAACCGTAAAAATGAATACACCATGCCATTTTAACAGTTGATTTGGTTTGATTTTGATAAAAATAGAATTAACCCGATCCATGTACACCCCTAATGAGAGTTTTATCAGACAATATCTCAAAGTTGTTTAAATCAATTATTGCGAAATCTATCATCCTAGTTTAATAGTATCGATGAAAATTTTATCATACAAAACGTAAGTACAACTTACATTGTCCTTCATCCCATTCTCAACCTCTATTACCTTATCACCACGTGTAACTAAACTATTTAAAAAAATAATTCTAGTCGGTAGCTCTTTCAACGTTACAATTTAAGGTACCTTATGGGTAACTAACTGTAGTTAGGTGTAACGACTCGACTAGTCGTTTTGAGCATTTGCAATTCGCTCGGCAGTTTATGGGCGTGAGTAGCTCCGTATGATGTATTTTGACTTATGTGAATTGATTTTGATTTTCAGGTTATTCAGGACTGATTTGGAAGAATGATTCTCAACTAGGGAGCTTTAAATTTGAAAAAGTTGATAGAGTTTGACTTTTTAGTATTTGACTTCTTATTGAAATTTTGATGATTCGATTAGCTTCATTGGGTGATTTTGGACTTAGGAGCGTATTCGGATTATGATTTGGAGGTCCGTAGTTGAATTTGGCTCGAAATAACGAGAGTTGGATTTTTTTTGAAAAGTTTGGCCGAAAGTAAACTTTTTGATATCGGGGTCGGATTTCAATTACGGAAGTTTAAGCACGCCCGTAATGTCAAATGTGACTTATGCGCAAAATTTGAGGCCTATCAGACGTGATTTGATGGGTTTCGGCATCGGTTGTGGCAATTTGAATTTCAAGTTCATTGATTTTTGGATTGAGGTGTAATTCGTTGTTTCGATGTTGTTATGTGTATTTTGAGGTGTCGAGTAATTATGTTATAGGACTAGTTATTATATTTGGACGTGATCCTGAGGGGCTCGGGTGAGTTTCATATAGGTTTGGGTTGTGTTGCGCTCGTTTTTTTATGTTTCGACATTGTTTCTTCAAGAATAAATGGTACTACATTAAGCAAATGAGCTCCAATTTCTGTTTTTATTGAAGCATTAGATCTGTATCATAATTATGGAGCCATAGCAAAAAAATCATCGAATTGGACATCGTATGAGGAGTTCATGATCATTTTACTAAGAATTTGGTTACCAGATTTTTCAGAGTAATTACGAAATTGTCACTAACATTGTATTTAAAAATTTGTACTATTTTCAAATATTGAAACCAACATATCCCCTTGAATATAAGGTCAAATGGAGTGATTCAAGAGCCAAAACTTAGCTATAATTTCATAAGAAATCCATTGGAGGCATCAAAACTGAGTTTCGAGATCATTTGCATAAGAAACAAGGCAGCACAATGTTAAAACAAAGGTTTTGTTCATTTAACATATTTTGAGTTGAGGAGCTTGGAATTGGGAAATCTTTGAGGCGATTTTCACCATATGAATTGGGGTAAGTGTTCTATACTCGGTTTTGGTTATATTCCATAAATCTATCTTCAATTTTAGCTTTTGGTTTATGAATTTTAAAGAAAAAATTGGGGGTATTGGCTTAAAGTTTCATAATATAGATTTTTGAGTTTTAAACATCGATTTGGAGTCGGAATTGAGTGAAACTAGTATGGTTGGACTCGTAATTGAATGAGTTATCGGATTTTATGAAGTTTTTCGAGTTCCAAGGCGTGGGCCTGAGTGTGATTTTTGGCCGGATTTGGAATTTAATTTAGGATTCGATCGTTATCATTTGAAATCATTTACTTGGGCTTTATTTGATGTATTTGAGTTGCTTTTGGCTAGTTTTGAGCCGTTCGGAGCTCAATACACGCGTGATGGCATTTTTGGAGCATCGCTTGGCTTGCTCGGTATTGTGGCTTGTTCGAGGTAAGTGTCTTGCCTAACTTTATTGAGGGAATTTTTTATCCTATTTGACATTGTTTGCTACATGCGGGGATGATACATATATGAGGTGACGAGCGTATATGTATGTGACGGGGATAGATTATGTTATAATTATGTCTTGTAGAACTACGTGACCTTCTTGATGCATGCCTCACTTGACTTCTAGATAGTTAGAACATAGTATTAAATTTTAGAAATCAAGACTTAGCCTATTATAACTTGATTAAATTTGATGGGATTCTGAGAATACATTAATGTGTCTAATTCGGTCATCCCTATACATAATCAATAATACATTGCTACAGCCGATCTTCTTGAGATACTAGATTTTATACTTGTGTTGTGGATCATTTGTGAGATTTGTGGAAGTATTTGAATACTACAGTTCTTGACGGTTTACTTAACCATTTTTGGTTTGGAAAGTTGTGATTGAGATTTGTTTGGAATATCTGTTAAAAACACTCCCCTTGATATTATTTATGCTTCATGCCTTGTTTGTCATTGATATACATAATGCTTTGGTAAGGAAGAGTGTAAAGCACGAAGGGTGATATTATGCCATTGTTTGCACATTATCATGTCAGGGAGAGTGTAAAGTACAAAGGGTGATGTTGTGCCATATTATTAAGAGTAATAGCACGAAGGGTGATGTCGTGCCATGTTATATTAGCGTAAAGCACGAATGGTGATGTCATTCCATATTATGAGAGTGTAAAGCACGAAGGGTAATGCCATTCCATTTTATCTATAATGTTATGCTTTTATATCATCGTGAGGTCATGGCACGACGGGTGTTTCCATGCAGGCAAGGATGAGGGACATGTATTATGTTGTGATATATGATTTCTAATGTATATGTTTATGTCTTTACCTTGAGTTATTACTATCGCAATCTCATATCTGATGTGACTTGTTGATATTGTTCTGTCATTTATCTCTATATCGATTGTTGTTGTGTCGCTCATATATTCTGCTTGTTTAACTTGCAAATATCATGCCTATTTTTCTGGTTTTATAATTACACTCATGTCGTATCTATTCTATTGCACTTGGTACAAGCCTTCTACCATGCTAGTCATTCATGCCTCTACTTGTTAACATGTAAAGATCATGTGCTTCCTTCTTAGTTATTATATATGTACTTAGGCCTTCATCATGCTAGTTAATTGAAGTTGATATTCCTTGTTTCCAATTGCTGTCATCACTCACATGCTTTCCACCCAGTCTTTTACTATTACCCACATTTATATCCTCATTCATTTAGCTACTTGTGCATTTCCTACTTTGTACTTCCTATTATCGGTATTTCTGTCATCTGGTTGGTTCTGTTATACGCAAATTGGGTGAGGATGAGATAAAAGCACGAAGAGTATTACCGTGCAATTGACTTGATATCTGAGTACATTCATGCTAGGAAAGTTAAGAATTGACGGTTGTGGTTTATTTGTTTCATTCTAAGGAAAGAATTGGTCGAGGTATTTGAAGATGCCAGATTGTGATCTTTATTAACACTCGGTTATTGTTTTGCAAATCTGTTTCATGTCATCTCCATTATATCGTAGTATAGTTCTATTACTGATTTACGGTGCAGGTTTTATCATAAAGCATCTTTTAACCAACAAAAAAAAAAGCCTCGTCACTGTGACTAGGTTAGACAATATACTTACCAGTACATAGAGTCGGTTGTACTGATATTACACTTTTGTACATTGCGTATCGATTTTTTGAGTGGAGCTGCTGGTGATGTCGGGTCCTGACTATGAAGATGCTCGTGTATTCCGGATATAGCTGTCACTTGTCCTTGGTAGCTTAGATTTTGGTAATCTGTTTATGTAAATTTCAAGAAGATCGTGTAATTATTTGTAGCAGCTTTGTAAATTCCAAGTCTTAGAAGCTCATGAGTCGTACTACCAGTTCTTGGGTCATTTGTAAATATTCATCTAATTCTTTACTATTTTCCTATAATATCTTTGACGTGTATTTTCTGTTAGTTAGCTTACCTAGCAGATCGCGTTAGGTTCCATCACGACTAGTGATTTTTTGGGTTGTGACACGAGGGAGGTAAATGGGATAGGAACGAGACAGGACAGGGTGAGACGAGCAGAGTAGGGCATGACTTAACCGCTAAGGAGTCGTTTAATTGGGAAACAAGTTATTCCAGGATTAATTACCCCGGAATTAATTATTTCGGGATTGTTATCTCACCATCTCATGAGGATAAAAATAATACTACAATCACAGGATAACTAATCTCGGGATTAATTATACCGCAATTTTATCCTAATCAAACATGGGATAAACTCATCTCAAATTTAAGATTTCGGGATTAATTATCCTTTATCCCTCGTACCAAACGAGCACTTAGAGGGCACCTAACTTTCAAATTCCAAAAGATGAGATCTGGCTAATCCCATTTTTAAAGACTTATGGACATCAAGCACAAGACTGACTGTCATATTACATGGAAAACCAGTAGAGGACATGTCCCTTTCTGGTTAAAAATTTGACCAATAAATACCTCTTGCAAAGGTTACAAATGATATACTATATCTTAAAATCAAAAACATTACTTGAATTGTTAATCCAATCGCAAAGGATGACTATTTGGATCCTAGTATTATCTTGTCTATTCATCAAATCAGCTTGGCGTGTCAATAAAAGACACTAGGTCAGAGAAAATTTTGCCAAGAAACTTCTTTTCAAAATATTCTTTCCACATACGAAAACATTCATTTTTTGGTTTAATATTGTTTTGAAGTGATATTGTTGCGAAAATATGTTAAACGGTATCAGATTTCCAAGAAAATTGGAGAAAGAAAAAATT
>MU699981.1:3361-45078 GCA_026770625.1 Nicotiana glauca | reverse complement strand
TAAGTATGAAAATTGCAGGTTGCAGATATGGGAATTGCGAACCCACTAGACTTGGCAAATGCGAGAAAAGAGTTCACATTTGCGAACTCTGCCCAGGTGCCCAGTATTCGCATTTACAGGATTTTGTTCGCATTTGCGACGTCCGCATTTGCGAAAAACACTTCGCTTTTGCGATCCCAGGCGGACCTGGCTAGCTTCGCATTTGCGAGCCAGGCTTCGCAAATGCGAAGCCTGCAGGTCTGAAGCACCTGTTGCAAAATCTGCAGCCCAAAGTTTAAGAAAAACAACTCGACACATATCCAAAACTCACCCTAGCCCTCGGGGCTCCAAACCAAACATGCACACCACCTCAAAAACATTCTACGGACTTACTCACGCGATCAAATCGCCAAAATAACATCATATACATAGAATCAAGCCTCAAAACATGTAATTTTCTTCTAAGTTTCATAAACTTTCAAATTTGGAACTTATAGTCTGAAACACGTCATACGACGTCCGTTTCCAACCAAACTTTACAGATAGCGCTTAACATATGTTTAAGACTTGTACCGGGCATCGGAACCAAAATACGAGCCCGATACCATCACTTTTTGATCAAATTTCATTTTTATTTTCCTTAAACATTTTCAGAAAATAATTTCATGGAAAAATTCATTCCTCGGGCCTGGGAACTCAGAATTCGATTCCGGGCATACACCTAAGTCCCATATTTTTCTACGGATCCTCCGGGGTCATCAAATCACGGGTCCGGGTCCGTTAACCAAAAAATACTGACCGAAGTCAACTTTAACCATATTAATATCAAAATTCATCATTTTTCACACAGAATTCATATTTAAGCCTTCCGGCTACACGTCCGGATTGCGCACGCAAATCGAGGCAAATAAAAGTGAGGTTTTCAAGGCCTCAGAAACGCGGAACGAATGAGAAAACGGGTGATGATACTTTGGGTTATCACATCCCCCACCTCTAAAGCAACCATTCGTCCTCGAACGGACAAAAGAAAGAAGTACCTGAGTCAGGAAATAGATGAGGATAACAGCTCCGCCTAACAGACTCGGACTCCCAGGTCGATGCCTCAGGAGGCTGACCTCTCCACTGGACACGCACTGAAGGAAAACTCTTCGACCTCAACTGTCGAACCTGCCAGTCTAGAATAGCTACCGGCTCCTCCTCGTAGGACAGATCCTTGTACAATTGGACAGTGTTGAAATCTAACACGTGGGTAGGATTGTCGTGATACCTCCGAAGCATAGACACATGACACACTGGATGCACGGCTGACAAGCTAGGTGGCAAGGCAAGTCTGTAAGCCACCTCTCCTACTCGATCAAGACTCTCAAATGGGCAAATGAACCTAGGGCTTAACTTGCCCTTCTTCCCGAATCTCATCAGCCCTTCATAGGCGATACACGGAGCAATACTCGCTCACCAACCATGAAAGCTACATCTCAAACCTTGTGATCCGCATAACTATTTTACCGCGACTGAGCCAAATGAAGCCTGTCCTGAATGATCTTGACCTTATCCAAGGCCTCCTGGACTAAATCTGTACCCAATAACCGAGCCTCTCCCGGCTCAAACCATCCGACTGGAGACCGACATCGCCTACCGTACAACGCCTCATATGGAGCCATCTGAATGCTGGACTGGTAGCTCTTGTTGTAGGAGAACTCTGCTAAAGGCAAGAACTGGTCCCACGAGCCTCCAAAATCAATGACACAGGCTCGGAGCATATCCACCAATATCTGAATAGTCCTTTCAGACTGGACGTCCGTCTGAGGATGGAACGCTGTGCTCAACTGAACCTGGGTGCCCAAATCCTGCTGAACTACCCTCCAGAAGCGCGAGGTAAACTGCGTACCCCGGTCCAAAATGATAGATACCGACACCCCATGAAGACGAACAATCTCTCGGATGTAGATATCAGCTAACCTCTCCGATGAATAGGTGGCTGCAATAGGGATAAAATGCGCTGACTTGGTCAGCCTATCAACAATAACCCAAATAGCATCAAACCTCTTCCGAGTCATCGGAAGTCCAGTAACAAAATCCATGGTTATCCTCTCCCACTTCCACTCGGGAAGCTCAATCCTCTGAAACAACCCACCAAGCCTCTGATGCTTATACTTGACCTGCTGAAAGTACAAACACCGAGCCACATATGCAACAATATCTTTCTTCATCCTACACCACCAATAATGATGCCGCAAGCCTTGAAACATCTTCGCGGCGCCCGGGTGAATAGAATACCATGAACTATGGGCCTCCGCTAAGATCAACTCTCGAATCCTCTTGACATTGGGCACACAAACTCGCCCCTGCAATCTCAAAACATCATCATCATCTAAAGTCACCTTCGTGGCACCTCCACGATGTACCGTGTCTCTCAGGACACATAAATGAGGATCATCAAACTGCCGATCACGGATACGCTACAATAATGAAGAACGAGTGATCGTGCAAGCTAACACTCTGCTAGGCTCAGAAATGTCCAACCTCACCAGCTGATTGGCCAAAGTTTGAATATCCAAAGCAATCGGTCTCTGGCTGACCGGAACATAAGCAAGACTACCCATGCTGGCGGACTTCCTATTCAATGCATCGGCCACTATATTGGCCCTCCCCGGGTGGTAGAAAATAGTAACATCATAATCTTTCAACAACTCCAACCACCTCCTCTGCCTCAAATTCAACTCCTTTTGCTTGAATAAGTATTGCAGACTCTTTTGATCAGTGTATACCTCACACGTCACACCATGTAAGTAGTGCCTCCAAATATTCAAGGCATGAACAATGGATGCCAACTCTAAATCATGGATCAGATAGTTCTTCTTGTGGACCTTCAATTGCCTCGAAGCATAAGCTATGACTCTACTGTCTTGCATCAATACTGCACCAAGCCCAATACAGGAAGCATCACAATAAACTGTATAAGGCCCTGAACCTGTGGGCAAGACCAATATCGGTGCCGTAGTCAGAGCTGTCTTGAGCTTCTGAAAGCTCTCCCCACACTCGTCTGACCACCTGAACTGGGCACCCTTCTGAGTCAATCTGGTCATCGTTGCTGCTATAGATGAAAACCCCTCAACTGAAAATCCCAAGAAAATCCAAATCTCAGTTGCTGAAGCTGGTCGTGGCCAATTTTTGACTACCTCAATCTTTTTCGGGTCCACCTAGATACCCTCTGCTGATACAATATGACCCAGAAATGCAACCAAACTCAACCACAATTTGCACTTCGAGAACTTAGCATACAGCTGACTATCTTTTAGAGTCTGAAGAACCACTCTGAGGTGTTGCTCATGCTCCTCCTAGCTGCGGGAGTACACCAGGATATCATCAATAAAGTCTATCACGAACAAGTCTAGATAAGTCCTGAACACTCGATTCATCAATTCCATAAATGCTGATGGGGCATTGGTCAAACCAAATGACATGACCAAAAACTCGTAATGCCCATACCGAGTGCGAAATGCGGTCTTAGGGACATCAGACGCCCTGATCCTCAGCTGATGGTAGCCAGATCTCAAGTCTATATTTGAGAATACCTTTGCACCCTGAAGCTGGTCAAGCAAATCATCAATCCTCGGCAGTGGATACTTGTTCTTTATCATCACCTTGTTCAATTGCCAGTAATCAATGCACATCCTCATCGACCCATCCTTTTTCTTCACAAATAACACCGGCGTACCCCAAGGAGAAACACTAGGCCTGATAAAACCCTTCTCTAGCAAATCCTACAACTGGTCCTTTAACTCCTTCAACTCTGGTGGGGCCATGCGATACAACAAAATAGAAATGGGCTGCGTGCCCGGAGCCAGATCAATACAAAAATCAATATCCCTGTCGGGCGACATACCCGGCAGGTCTGAAGGGAAAACCTCGGGGAACTCTCGAACAATAGGAACAGAGTCAATAGAAGGAACTTCTGTGCTGGAGTCGCGAACATACGCCGAATAAGCTAAACACCTCTTCTCGACCATGCGTCGAGCCTTAACATATGAAATGACACTAAGGGTGGCATGACCTGAGGTCCCTTTCCACTCTAGTCGGGCCAATTTTGGCAAAGCCAAGGTCATGGTCTTGGCGTGAAAATATAAGATAGCATGATACAGGGACAACCAATACATCCCCAATATAACATCAAAATCCACCATGTCTAAAAGCAATAAATCAACACGAGTCTCAAGACCCCCAAATACTACCACACAGGAATGATGAACTCGGTCGACCACTATAGAATCATCCACTGGTGTAGATACATAAACGGAGATACCCAAAGCGTCACTAGGCATAGCCAAGTAGGGTGCAAAATAAGACGACACATAGGAATATGTAGACCCAGGGCCAAATAGCACTGACGCATCTCTATCACAAACCAGAATAGTACCTGTAATGTCTGCACCTGAAGACTCAGCCTCTGGCCTAGCTGTTGGCTGGCCTCTACTTTCGGCGACCTGAACTCCACCTCCAAAACCTCTACCTCTACCTCTAACACCTCTGACACCGCCTCTAGCTGGCTGGGTAGGCTGTGGAACCTCCGGTGCTTGAATCATAGTGCGAGAACTCTAATGCTGGAAGCTGCCATAAACTCGAGGACAATATCTGACAATGTGCCTCAGATCACCACAAGCATGGCAAGACCTCGTCTGCTGCGGCTGAGCACCCCTCAACCTCGGGCAAACCCTCTTGAGATGACCATATTTTCCACACTCATAACATCCACGCGACTACTGAGGGAACTGAGGCTGACCCTGTCGACCTGAATGATCACCTGAAGTACTATGAGTGACACGGGAAGCTGACCAAAAGGGCTTGGGAGGATGGCCTCTACCATAAGTACCTCTACCTCCAGTCGAGGCACCACCAAACCTGCCTGCACGACGGGGCCTCTTGTCCGACCCATGACCACTTCCCTATGGCAGAGCCATCTCATCTCTACGACCCATATTGGCCGCCTCCTGAAAATTGATCTCACTCCCGACCTGAGCTACTATATTCGGCTGACTTGCCACCGCTGGTTGAACTCCTGGAAGAACACCTGCTCGAATGACACTCTTCACGAAGCCTACCAATCGAACTAGAGCGTCCTGAAGAACTGGGGTGGCAATGAACATTTATGTGTCCTGAGAGACACGGTGCAGCATGGAGGTGCCACGAAGGTGACTTTAGATGATGATGATGATGTTTTGAGATTACAAGGGCGAGTTTGTGTGCCCAATGTCGATAGGATTCAAGAGTTGATCTTAGCGGAGGCCCATAGTTCACGGTATTGTATTCACCCGGGTGCCGCGAAGATGTATCAGGACTTGTGGCAGCATTATTGGTGGCGAAGGATGAAGAAAGATATTGTTGCATATGTGGTTTGGTGTTTAAATTTTCAGCAAGTCAAGTATGAGCATCAGAGGCCTGGTGGGTTATTTCAGAGGAATGAGCTTCCCGAGTGAAAGTGGGAGAGGATTACCATGGATTTTGTTACTGGACTTCCGATGACTCGGAAGAAATTTGATGCTATTTGGGTTATTGTTGATAGGCTGACCAAGTCAGCGCATTTTATCCCTGTTGCAGCCACCTATTCATCGGAGAGGTTAGCTGAGATCTACATCCGAGAGATTGTTAGCCTTCATGGGGTGCCGACATATATCATTTCGGACCGGGGTACGCAGTTTACCTCGCGCTTCTGGAGGGTAGTTCAGCAGGAGTTGGTCACCCAGGTTCAGTTGAGCACAACGTTCCATCCTCAGACGGACGTCCAGTCTGAAAGGACTATTCAGATATTGGCGGATATGCTCCGAGCCTGTGTCATTGATTTTGGAGGCTCGTGGGACCAATTCTTTCCTTTAACAGAGTTCGCCTACAACAACAACTACCAGTCCAACATTCAGATGGCTCCATATGAGGTGCTGTACGGTAGGCAATATCAGTCTCCAGTCGGATGGTTTGAGCCGGGAGAGGCTCGGTTATTGGGTACAGATTTAGTCCAGGAGGCCTTGGATAAGGTCAAGATCATTCAGGACAGGCTTCGTTTGGCTCAGTCGCAGCAAAAGAGTTATGTGAATCGCAAGGTTCGAGATGTAGCTTTCGTGGTTGGTGAGTGAGTATTGCTTCGTGTATCGCCTATGAAGGGCGTGATGAGATTCGAGAAGAAGGGCAAGCTTAGCCCTAGGTTCATTGGCCCAATTGAGAGTCTTGATCGAGTAGGAGAGGTGGCTTACAGACTTGCCTTGCCACCTAGCTTGTCAGTCGTGCATCCAGTGTTTGATGTGTCTATGCTTCGGAGGTATCGCGGCGATCCTACACACATGTTAGATTTCAGCACTGTCCAGTTGGACAAGGATATGTCCTACGAGGAGGAGCCGGTAGCTATTCTAGACCGGCAGGTTCGACAGTTGACGTCGAAGAGTTTTCCTTCAGTGCGTGTCCAGTGGAGAGGTCAGCCTCCTAAGGCATCTACCTGGTAGTCCGAGTCTGTTATGCGGAGCCGTTATTCTCATCTGTTTCCTGATTTAGGTACTTCTTTCTTTTGTCCGTTCGAGGACAAACGGTTGCTTTAGAGGTGGAGGATGTGACGACCCAAAGGGTCATCACCCATTTTCTCATTCGTTTCGCTCTTCCGAGTCCTTGAAAACCTCACTTTTATTTGCCTCGATTTGTATGCGCAGTCCGTGCGTGTAGCTAGAAGGCTTAAATATGAATTTTTTGTGAAAATGATGATTTTTGATATTAATATAGTTAAAGTTGACTTCGGTCAATATGTTTTGGTAAACGGACCCGGTCCCGTGATTTGACGGTCCCGTAGGGTCCGTAGAAAAATATGGGACTTGGGCGTATGCCCGGAATCGAATTCCGAGATCCCAGGCCCGAGGAATGAATTTTTCCATGAAATTGTTTTCTGAAAATGTTTAAGGAAGATAAAAATAAAATTTGATCAAAAAGTGATGGTATCGGGCTTGTATTTTGGTTCCGACGCCCGGTACAAGTCTTAAATATGTGTTAAGCGCTATCTGTAAAGTTTGGTTAAAAACGGATGTCGTATGATGTGTTTCGGACTATAAGTTCCAAATTTGAAAGATTATGAAACTTAAAAAAAAATCATGTGTTTTGAGACTTGATTCTATGTATATGATGTTATTTCGGCGATTTGATCACGCGAGTAAGTTCGTAGGATGTTTTTGAGGTGGTGTGCATGTTTGGTTTGGAGCCCCGAGAGCTCGGGTGAGTTTTGGATAGGTGTCGAGTTGTTTTTCTTAAACTTTAGGCTGTAGATTTTGCAACAGGTGCTTCAGACCTGCAGGCTTCGCACTCGCAAATGCGAGTATCGTAAATGCGAAGTCTGCTTCGCAAATGCGAAGCTAGCCAGGTCCGCCTGGGATCGCAAAAGCGAAGTTTTTTTCGCAAATGCGGACGTCGCAAATGCGAACAAAATCCCGCAAATGCGAAAACTGGGCACCTGGGCAGGGTTCGCAAATGCGAACCCTTTTCTCGCATTTGCCAAGTCTAGTGGGTTCGCAATTCCCATGTCTACAACCTGCAATTTTCATACTTAGACGATTTTTAAGCCTTATTTTTCATATCTCTCAAACCCAAAACACCCATTGGCGATTTTTCAAGAACCCTTTCTACTCCAATCCATTTATTCGAGCGGTTTTGTGGTGAATTCGAGGGGTAAACCTATACTAGAGGCTTGAGTGGATTTTGGAGCATTTGAGGTAATTATTTGATCTAACTTTGGCTTGAGGGAATAGGGTTAGAATATTAATTGCTAATTGCTAAATGTTGAGTACGGTGTATAAGCATGGCGACGAGTATCTATGCACTGGTGTCTAGCATGACCGTGAGTCCTTATTGTGCTTATTCTGATTTTGTTGTGACTCTTCCTTGTTAAATTGGTGAACTCTATATAATGTGAAGAGTATGAGAAAGAAATTTATGACTTGTAAACTCTTTGGAGCGTTGGCTCGAATGATAAGTAACTATTGAGTAAGAAATGAAAGAAAGAGAAAGAGATGTGATTATTCCCTTGCTGGGCTGTTTACGTACTTTGATTATCTCCCTCGCCGGGATGTGAGAGTTATTGTTATTGTTTTCCTTACCGGGATTTGACTGTTTACTTGTGTTTTCCCTTGCTGGGATATATATTACTTTTGTCTATCCCCCTCGCCTCCATTGTTTGTGATTGCTGTTTGGGTGAGGTTGAGTGATAAAGCACGATGGGTGATGCAGTGCACGATTGTTTTGATTGTTAATGCACGAAGGAACATTCTGTGCCATGTTTTGATTACTAATGCACGAAGAAACATTCCGTGTCATGTTTTGATTATTAATGCACGAAGGAACATTCAGTGCCATATTTTGATTATTAACGTACGGAGGAATATTCCGTGCCATGTTTTGATTGTTAATGCATGAAGGAACATTCCGTGCCATGTTTTGATTGTTAATGCACGAAGGAACATTCCGTGCCATGTTTTGATTATTAATAAACGAAGGAACATTCCGTGCCATGTTTTGATTATTAATGCACGAAAGAACATTCTGTGCCAGGCCTTGATTATTGATGTACGAAGGAACATTCCGTGACATGTTTGATTATTAATGCACCAAGGGACATTCCGTGCCATGTTTGCTTTATTACTCTCGTTGATTTTGTAGTTGTACTATTTCATTCCTTATTTATTTACCTTGTATTTTAAACTACTACAGCCCCTACAGCATGCTCCCCTCCCTCTTGACTTGTTAAGTTTCTGTTTTCTCATATATATATATATATATATATATATATATATATTTGAACTGCACAGGTTTTGTTTGATAGTCCGGTCTAGCCTCGTCACTACTTTACCGGGGTTAGGCCAGGCACTTACCAGCACATGGAGTCGGTTGTACTGATGCTACACTATGTGTATCTTTTTGCACAGATCCAGGTGTTGGAGCAGCATTTGAGTAGCAGTAGCATTTTGGGAGCGAGCTTCCAGTCCAGTGACATTCGAGGTAGCCTAGTTGGCGTTCGCAAGCCGAAGTCTCTTTCCATATTTTCTGTTTGTTTTCATTGTACCGAGATAGACACGATGGATTTTTCTATTCAGACTTGTTTGTAGCATTCATTAGTAGTCCGTGAGATAGCGACTCCAGTCTTGGGTAGTTAAATGTTAAGCTTCCGCATTTTTTTTTTCCAGTTATTTATGCTATGAAAGACTTCCGCTTTTATTTAAAGGTTTATTATTGTCATTACTGTTGTGTTGTTATCCGAAAAGGTTTTAATGCTTGGCTTTCCTAGATCCGACAGTAGGCGCCATCACGACTCCCGATGGTGGAAAATTTGGATCGTGACAAGTTGGATTCCGGGCATACGCTCAAGTCCCATATTTTTCTACGGACCCTCCGGGACCGTCAAATCACGGGTCCGGGTCCGGGTCCGTTTACCAAAAATGTTGACTGAAGTCAACTTTAATCATATTAATATCAAAAATCATTATTTTTTATACATAATTCATATTTAAGCCTTTCAGCTACACGCCTAGACTGTGCACGCAAATCAAGGCAAATAAAAATGAGGTTTTCAAGGCCTCGGAAGCGCGAAACGAATGAGAAAACGGGTGATGACCCTTTTGGTCGTCACACCTAAGATGACATATGTACCCCTTCTTCAGAAGCTTGCCAACCTAGAAGCTTTTCAGTCCTGCTTGACCCGCCCTTATCTGTCCGCCCTTTGTCATGGACATCACATTGCATTTGAAAGATAGAATAACTTAAGATTTTGATTTATGAAGTTGTATTAAAGAGTTAGAACTAATTCAGATTTCGGTAGGTAAATTTGGTAAATTTTTGTGCAATACAAGTATAACTTCAATGGTGATCCCAAAAGTGGGTACTTGTGCAAGTGCCCCCACTTTTATAGCATAAAGCCCAAATTAGTTGATTGTTGATTTTAGAGAAGTTTTCATAAAACACTATATTTTAGTAGTAATTAGTCATCTATAGATACCATTTGCTATATTACAGATTATAAATACCTTTTCGATGGTTATAAGATGTATTTAAGCTATTGTATTCATGAATACATTAGCAAAAATAGGCGTGAATCAGGGAAGTCCAGCTAATCAGTTGTTGTATTCGAGTGTATTCGACTATATTCATGGAGTGAAACATGGGATTACCGCTGGATAGATTATTATGTTCGACTATATTCACGACATGAAATAGTGAATTACACTATTTTTAAAATGGAAAGTGAATCAATTAACATAATAGACTCCTAATATAACTCAACAAACTCAATTATAACAGACAAAATTTGTATTTTCAGTTATAAAAAAGATTCTCAACCAAAATCTACCCCAAAAACATAGCAATCTTCAGAAAAATTATATAATACATCTGAATATATAAATTATATTAATTAAAAAGAACTTATAAATACATTCATGACATATAGCGAGACAGTGAATACAATAAAATACATAGAATACATTGAAAAAAAGAATGAAAAAAAAGACAGAGAATACAATAAAATACATAGAATACAGCGAGATACATTGAATTACAATAGAAAAAAAAAAGAATGAAGCACACTCTCAACACAAATATAACGGCCAGATGCAGAAGGAGTCTCATAGAGAAGTATGTGGGCAAGAGCAACATCCTTAACATACACATACGCCTGGACTGAATTGGCGTAAGTTTTAGCAGAGCTAGTGAGGTACTTTAGGATGTGAAGAACACTCGCATTCACTGTTGGTTTAAGCTGTGGTCCAAGCACCAACACTGGATTGATCACCACTAACCAAGAACGGCGGCGGAAGGATGGGAACGCTGGTGTAACTGATTTTAATTTTAATGGGATGGGGAAAGAGAATAAGATGTATTAAAGTAGATAGAGAAAGAAAATAGTGTAACTTATTAGCATATTTAGTGGCTTAGGGATAGGAGTAGGGGTGTTCATGGTTCGGTTTGGATCGATTTTTCCCTAAAAAGAAACTCAAATCAAGTAAGTCGGTTTTTCAAATATTGGAATCAAACCAAACTAATTAACTCGGTTTTTCTCGATTCGGTTTATGTCGGTTTTTTGGTTATTTATCGATTTTTTCTTAATATAAGACATACACTACCAAACACATATTCCGGTGACCACATTTTCAATGTAACACTATCAAATCAATTTCCCTTTGAGAAATCTGTTATTTACCAAGATATATTGATAATAAGTGAATCAAATAGTGATGAATAATATAAGGACTCAACTAAAAATATGTTATTTTTAACATAAAATGGATTCTTACACTAAACAAAAGAAAACTACCAATCAACCTAGAATGTAAAGGTAAAGAACTATATTAAAAGTGCAAACTATTAACATTTACCATAAATTTTTTGAAATTTTGTATAACAATATACATATATATATATAGGTGTAATAATAAATTTAAAATAGCTACTCCTATAGTCGGTTTGGTTCGGTTTTTTCCTGATTAACACCAAAATCAAACCAAATTTGATCGGTTTTTAAAATTTCAAACTAAAACCAAACTAAACCAAAAAGTATCGGTTTTTTTGTCAGTTTGGTTTGGTTTTCGGTTTGGTTCGGTTTTTTGAATTTTTATGAACACTCCTAGCTAGGAGGTAACCAAAATTGAATATTTTGTTATAGACCTTAAAAAATATCTATAGAATATAATTTTTTTAAATGATATTTATTTAAAATAAATAAGGTGTTAACCTTACTAAGGAGGTAAAAATTCCTTGATTTTATAGACTAATTTAGTTGGTGAATGTATCTTCATCAATATCATCCACATTAAAGATATTGGCCAATAAATTCTTTCGTCTTTCATAATTAATTCATACTCTTCTTGAGAATCAGCTACATTGAAATCCACCCGAACCAATGTTTGGGTACCTTAGAGTGATGAAAGGAACTTTCCTTGTGTTCAAAATAACCATTGCTCCTATGATATACTCGTATCTAACCTCTTACGGTCTAAGGACTAGAGGAGAGATCTTGTAGAAATGACACCATGTAGCCATTTTACATGACGGTTAGAAATTAGTCAGTGCGTTCTGAATATTTTTAATTCAATTTTTCAGGACAAAAATATTCTAACTTGTTATTTTTAGTTTAAAATTTCAAGATAAAATAAGTAATGACTAATCTCTAAATAGCATCCCTAAGAAGGGCTATCTGTGCACTTGTCCCAGAGATCTTCACTTATAAATACAAGCCCACACTCCAAGTCCATAAAGATGTGGGCTTTAGTAGTGGAACATAGTTGGGCTTACAGTTTCCAAATGTTATGTTATAAATAAATTTCTAAATATTACTGAGCTGTCAAAATCATTTAAGAATGTCACAAGGTAGATTGACTTGTAATTTCCTTTTGCATGACAAATTTTTCTTCTTAGTCTAAAAGAATGACTTCTTTTAATTTTTGAAAATAAACTTCTAATTATGTCCTTAAATGACATGATTTCTAGCTACAAATGTTTAGACATTGTATCGGGAAAAATTGTATCATATATATGACGACGTATCAGGACACGTGGAATGGTCAATAAGTTGTACTTAGCTACAGTTCGAGAATTACAAAAAAAGTACGAGTAAGGAAAAATGAAGAGGTACGGGACGAGAGTATCGACGCATGTCCCTGTTTAAGCTTATTTACATCCGAGCAATGGAAAGAATGAACCTGGCTAAAGAAAAGGGTACAAATACGGTATTAAAGAGTATTAAATGCTGAATCTGTTAAGGAATATATACATTCAATATAATGATCATGTAACGTGGCATTTAATGTCATTAATTACTCATAATAGCCTCATTATGACTTAGGCATAACGTACATTCCCAAAGGGACCTATAAAAGGAGAGATATGTAATCGATTGAGACACAAATGACTATTGGAATATACTCTAATTTATTTGCTTTCTGATAATATCATTTTCAAATCTCTTTCTTCATATACTTTTTCGATTATCAGTAACCCGATTATTCTAATTTCTAGCTTTGGCTAAAAATCCATTTTTTGGTTAAACAGACATGTTATAAACATAAATTTCAAAAGTTTGTCTTTCTTGTTCAAAGACCTTCATATGATCTTCACGTCATAACAAAAACAAATATGCCATAAAAAAGAGGAACTTGTGTATGGTCGCCAACCTCAGAAAAAATGAGCAGATTTTCAGATTCTCTTTCTCCCGATTGATTTTGGCAGAAAGATTGGAGAGAAACAGGGTGGATTTAACAGCTGTCCTTCATCAGTAAGTTAAAACCCATAGCAGATGGTAGTTAGGCATCCTTCATTTAAAGCAATTTTACTGCTAACAATTCTACGAACATGAAGTTGAAAATTCACCAATTGACATATTTACAGCAGCCTATTGTGGCTGTATCTGCAACGGGATTCAGTTGAACCCCTTCCGCCAATTTGACTCCACCACCGGGAGTAGTTGGCCAAAACACGTGACTCTTGGTATCAATATTATTATAATTTATCGTACTATTTCAACCAAATTAAATATGTAATTGGTCCGTTCTGTATATATATAGAGAGAGAATTCACGAGTTATGTGTACAACGTTCAAGTTGCAGCTCCAATTCAGAACTTCTACTCATATTTGAAAAAGATGAATTACATTATATATAAAAATAAAATGCATTATACAAAAATGTGGTAGCACAGTAGTTGTTTATTTAAAGCTTGACGAAGTTTAACAGGCTACAACTCTAAGTCTATAGTATTATTTAGAGCAGAGCCAAGTGGCTAATATCAAAAGGATAGACATCAGTGGGTAGAAGAGCAGAGTAAGCTCTTGTAGCAGTGACCTTATTGGGAATTTCTGCGGGATGGAAACCATCCCAAAAATAGTGTGATGCTCTATCACTGCAAGCACTGCCTCCATATTTGCACTGCCCGTTAGCTATAGTGCTTGACATTTCGCAGCACGGTTCAAGTAGATTTGTTATACCTGCAACCAAAATTATCAAAATATGTAAAACGATGATCCACCACAAATGATATTCTGTTGTGAAGTTATAGAAATGTGCCGCGATCAGGAGCACATCTAAGATGGGTTCTATATATTCAATTGAACTCCTTGTTTTTGGCATGAAAATAATAAGATCACATTCATTTTAAAATCACTAAGTTCTAGATCATGGATCCGACTCTAGTTGTGATATGTTTAACATACCGATAGATGAAGGATCTCTTATTTCAAGGCTTGTTGAATTTACGTAGATGAAGTCTGTGTTGGGCAAGTTACTGTTGAGGTCATCGATCATTGGTATAAGCTTGTCATCAAAGTATTGAACTGCTTTATTTATTGAATCGACACATGCTGAGTCCTTTGTTCCATACAAGTTACAAAGTCTATTTTGCTACCAAAGAATGAATTGCAGGCTTAAATGAGAGAAGTTGATTGATGGAAACTGCATTTGTATACCTTTAATTGTTTTTCATATTGCTGAATAAGGATTGTAGCATACTTTTCTGGCTTGTACAAATGGCTTGATGGGTAGAACTGAGGCAGCAAGTAGTTGTTGATGTAATCATTGTTGCCCATTCCAACAATGTATATACATTTGCTTAGATACTCTTTGGTTAAAGTCTTATTATTTCCAAGCAAAGTAGACATGTGGGAAATCGTCACTTTATGATTTCGCAATTGCCTATTCAAGCTGATTCTATCTCCCTGGAAAAAAAAAAAAAGATGAATTGAGTTATCTAAAGTTGGAAGTCCACATCTAAGTCTTATAGTTTAGCTAAGATCTCTCAAAAATGAATCTGGTAGTATTCTATTTGTTGCCTTTAGTCTAAAATAGTTATAAATACAAATAATGCTCTTCCTAGAGAAGGGATATGTTGAAGTATTACCAGATGAATTCCTGACTCATCAAGAATTCCAGCAGCACCAGATGCATAGTTCACCCCTCTAAACATCTCCACACCCTTCACTGTTGCAAATGGCTCGATATACTTATCGAAACCCAATAGTTCAGCTGCAAATATAGGAAATATTCAGTTAGGATCCACCACATTGCAACAGTTAAGGAATATCTAATTAAAGTAGATCTTTTTGGACTTACGAAGAGGTTGTGTTAGTTAAAACATTACTACAAAAATGCCTACATTATCATGCGTACTCAGATATTCAATCAAAGTTTTAAAGGTGTCAAATGAGTGTGTTGGGCTATATTGACAGCCCAAAATAAAGATTTCTTTTTGTACCATTACTAATAAAACACACATATTGTTCTGCAGTATGAGTCGGAAAAAACTACTATTCATTTGTGTAAAATCTTCATAACTTTTTTTGATGTCGAAGGTCAGTGAAAGCACAGTTCGAAACTCAGTAGATTATTGGTCCACTCCTCTATTCTTCCCTGCTTAAATATCAAGCTTTTGTCTGCGGTCAGGTTTCAACTAGAGGCAGATCCAGGATTTAAATTCTATGGGTTCAAACATATTATATTTTTAAAGTTATGGGTTCATATCTATTATTTTTACAATTTTAATAAATTTTTACACATAAATTTTTACTCCGCGTCAAAAGTTATGGGTTCAGTTGAACCCCTAGACAATACACTACATCCGCCTCTGGTTTCAACCCGTAGCGTGCACCTAACGCCCAATTCACAGTCCTAAAATAACTAAAAGAAACTAAGCATTTAATGAAAGAAGCATAAATTTAAGAGACCAAAAAGAATAATAAACACGAAGAAGAAGAAGAAGAAGTTAGGACCAATGAAGTCTGCTATATTCCGGCCATTGGTGAATCTACCAGTAGGACCATCAGGAAAATCAATCCCATAAGGTGGGTAATTGGCCTTTGCAGCAGTGAGCAGGTTATTGTTATTGCCATTATCATATGTAGAGTCACCCATAATGAACAAACAGGGCACCTGTTGTTCACCCTTTACCAATAATGGATTTAACTTCAATGTAGTCATCATCAAAAACCAAACAATGATGCCACTTGCCATTAAAGAAAAACAGAATGCAGTGGTCTAAAAAAGTTACCAAATTTAGATGAGGAGGAACGATAAAATCCAATACTATAGGAGAAGCAACATATAGGAGGATGAGACAGGAAAAAAATAGTAATTTCCTTTGACCAAAAAGAAGAAAAGATGCCCACAAAAGTCAAGTGCATTCAACTCTGAGTTAATGTAATTTGTATGAGTAGCTTGATGTGGGCCGGCATAAACTAGCATGTTGCTGTCGTATTTCACATTTATAATTCTTGGCAACACGCGCCAGTAAATGACATAAAACAGCCTAATTTTCAATTATTGGCAATGGTATCCATATTTTATTTATAATCGTGACCCAGGTTGCGCGTATCTCGATTAATTCCACCAATGCCTATTAACTCCTACTAGCAATATGTATGAGGTAACTATATCTGTCAAAGCAGGGACATATGTGAAGAAATCACCAAATATTTTTGTCTCCATTGGGATTTGAAAATGAGTTAATGGCATTTGGTGTCCATAATTGGCTCTTTAATCTAAAGTACTACGAATCTGAGGAGAAAGAAAGAAAGCAACTGGAACTTAAAGGTATCTTCTTACCAGATCATCCCTGACGAAGGTGGCTTGCCGGTGCCGGTGCCGGAACACGTGGAGTTCACAATTGCCGGTTGATCTCATGAATGAAAATGATGTGTTTGAGGGAGGGTGGGGATGAAACTCAACGCTCACTCGGAAGTGTGAAGTTCAAAGGGGAAAGAGAGAATGAAAGGGACTGTGTGGTGCGGTCGTATTTAAAGTCATTTACTCACAATAATGAAGGCTGGTTTGGTTGTAAGGTAACTCGAACAAATTTTCCGTTCGAATTTTAGATGAGATCATATCCTCTAAACATTATCCGTCTACGTATTACTTACAGACCCTTTTGTATTATTTATGGCAGATTTCCTGTGAAAGTCACTTATCTATATTATTACTATTTTTTTACTATTATTATTACGGAAAAGTTTAAAAATATCCTTAAACTATTGTAAAAGGTTTAAAAATACCTTTCATCCACTAAAAATAAAAAGAGGCTCCACTTCTATCAAATGTCATGGAACTAAAGTTCCATGGAAGTTGCAGCGAACATATAGACGCAAATTTACTACGTGATTTTCTTTTTCTTCTTATAGCATCCAATTTAATTTACATGATAGACACAAATTGTATTATATTCAAGAAAAATTTAATTTAATCAGTTTCACATAACGGAAAGATCTCAAAGTGATCATTTGAAAGATATCATAAACCGTTGGACTATCCCTAGTTTTCCGTCCCACAGTATTATCAAGAAAATTATTGGCTCATTCGTGCTAGGCTTTTCTTATTTGTTTAATTTGTTCATGAACCTTTATTGGATGATAATGCTACACATGAGTTTAATCAAGAAAACGAACACATGTAAATCCAAGGGTTAGATGGAAGTGGGGCGTCTTTTTTTTTATTTGAACTTTTTATTCGGGCCAGGTTAATGTTTGGGGCAGGTTAGTCCGAAAAACGGGTAAATACGGGTGGGTCTTTCTAATAGGTTAGATGTTTTAATTTTGACCAATAAGATATTGCCATGTGGAATTTAAATAATTATTTTTAAATTCAGCATTGACCTAACTGTCAAAGGGCATAAGTGAACCAAAAAGGTGAATAGATGGGTATTTTTAACCCAATAGGAGGATTGAGGATATTTTTAGATATTTTTCAATAGTTCAGGGATATTTTTGACCTTTCTCCGCTATTATTATATTTCTCGTGAAATTTTGTGGCATTTTTTCGTCAATTATTTGCATATTTTTGTGTGCATATTTAATTCTATTAATGCATTAAAAATACAAAAAATATGGCGTCTGCATTTAGGATTTGATTTCACATTTTTAGAGTAATTAAGCAAATTGTTGTTTTACAAAAAATGAAAAATTCACAAAAAATAATGTATTTTGCATTTTAGTGTTTAATATCAAAATTTTGTGATTTTTTTTTAATTTGGTATTTAATTATGTGTGATAATTATTATTTAGAGTTAATTAGTATGTTAAGTTAATTTGGGTTTGTATAATTTAATTTAGGATTTTAGTTATAATTTTTGAAAAAAAAGGAAGAAAAGAAAAGAAAAGAAAAAGAATTAATGAAAGAAAGGGGAACCGGATTTGGGGCAAGAAATCCCAAGCCCAAACGAAACCCACCTTGAAATCCATCCAAACCAGCCCAGTACCGTCCCAGCCCCTTCAGCTTCAAACCAAACAACGTCGTTTCAGGCGTCTCAATCTGAGCCTTTGAATTAGTTTGATTGAACGGTCCAAAAGCCTTCACCTGTTACCGACCCTGACCCGACCCCGACCCGTTCATAAAAACCGACCCAGCCCCCCACTAAACCAAACGATCCCGTTTCGTTTTAATGAATTAATCTGAGCCGTTGGATTCCAATTATCCAATAGCCCAAATTAATTCACTAGTTTAATATACCCAATACCCTTACCCTCCACCCCAAACCAAACCCCTACCTTCTCGTCTCTCTTCAGAGACTAAATGAAACACCACCCCGAATCGCCGCCTGCCACCGCCAGAAATTGCCTACGGCGGCGGCCGGCGTCCAATCCTAACCAAATTTACACCACAACACCCTTTTCATCCCCCTATAATGAATCTGGTATCCGTTTCCTTCGAATCGTGGTGGTGCTCTTCGAATATCAATTTGAATCCACGAATGCTAGCGCTGCTACAGTTTCTCCGGTGGCGGCGCCACCTCCCCTCAACCCCAAACTAACACCCCATGACCCCCTTGGTCCCCTCATCCCAAATCCCCAGTCCATTGCCTTCGAATCGTAGTCAAACTCATCTAATTTCAGATCGAAGAGCGGGACACAAACCCTAAAAATCGAACAGGCAAGTTTATTGATGGTTTGAGATCGAAATTGACTTTATTCATGTGTTTCCGTTTGAGAACACACGATTAAGGTCCATCTCGGTCAAAATCAAAGGCGCGAGGAGCAATTTCAGAATTTCTGTCCGCATGATTCTTAGGTATTTTCAATTCCTTTTCCTCTCTTTCATTCTTTTTTTCTTTTGTTTCGTTTAAATTCCAATCTTCATCTCCTCGTACTTCGTCTTTTCTATTTTGTTTTTGTTTTGAATTAATTCTGTTTGTGTGTTTAAAATTAAAGTTTGTTTGTCCATGTCGTTTAATTTCTTTGTTCTTTATGTTATTTCATTTTTGTTTCTGATCTTCAAAGAAAGGAACTCTGATTTCCTCTTGGGAAACTTTGTCTCAGCCCAGTGATTCTATATGGGCTCTGTTAATCAGAGGCCCAAGGAAAATGGACTCAATACGGGTGTTAAGACCATTGGCTTGAGGTTGAACCTGGGTTCAATTTTACCCGTATCTGTTTGGTATGCTGGGGTAATTAACAAAGTATTAAGTAATTAACAGGGGATTTTCTAAGGGATAGGTGTTTACCTACTTAGGAAGATTCCATAATGGTAGGGTTTAGTATTTGCACTACTAAATTTAGATAACAACACTAATTGAGTGGGCAATTGAGTGTATGGTTGAGTGGATCATTTTAAATTAAAAAGGTAAATTGTTAATGGAGAAGACACTAATTTGAATGATTATTTATATAAACTGAATTCATAGAACTGGACAAGGGGAATCTGGAAGAAAACATTGATATAGATGAGAGAGAATTTTGAAAAAATCAAAAGGAGTCTTGAGAGATAGAAAAAGTGCAAGAACACTGAGAATTGATAGAGGGATATAGAGAGAACACTGAGAGAACAGAGATAGAGTACATACACTGATACACTTAGGGAGAAAAAGGGTTGAAAATACTAGGGGGGAGGGTGAATACAGAAAGAGTTGAGAAGTAAAAAAGGACTGAAAAAGAAAGAGTTTTAGAGGTGAAAGAATAGATAGTCTAAGATAGAGATCCAGAGAGAAAAGAAATAGAGAGATTATGAAGAAAAAAAATGGCTGAAGTTTGAATAGGAAGGCACTATTTCATTGAGTTTTTTTTTCTCTGATCTTAAAGTTTTGAGTTACTGAATATTGCTGATCATCTTTGGGGTCAAAAAATGGATTAAAATGGGATTCTGAAAGTGCTGGTTCAAGTGTTTTCTTTTCTGCTTTGCTTACTGTTCCATTGGCTGGGTTCGACTTGTTCTTGCTGGTGGTTTCGTGTTACTGGATTCTATTGTTGTTTCTTCTTGCTGCTGAACTTTGTTTTCTTTGCTTCCTCTATTCCAGGTACTCTATTTAAATCCTTGGATTGTAAAAAATTAGTGTGAAGATGTATATGTGTTGAGGTTGATGCCTCAATCGAGTTTGGCTTATAGTCTTTTCTTTTTGTGCAATGTTAAACCTCAAAGTCATTATGTTGTGATTCCAATTATTAGATGTTAAACTCAGTTATATGCAAGTTTGAGTTATCAACTGAATTTGCCAATTATGGCTAGTAAATAGTAGATGTTCTTTAGTCTAAATGTTTGGGCATCTATACCTGTTGAGAACACTTTATTATGTAAAGCCAGTTGGTTTGATCAACCTGTGTATTTTCAACCACATCTGAGCTCGTGGGGATTAAGTCCAAGCTCAAGAAAATTGAAAGATTTTATCCCAAGTGGTCATGTTAATTCAATATCATGTATAGCTGTATTGAGAATTTGGAATGTGATTTGCAAACCCTATTTGTGTTGTTGAAATCCCAAATGCATACTGGTGTTTGATGTTTTCGTTTAGTCAAATAATGGTAAAAGGGCCCTGTAATGAATGACCCAATCTTCAAAGATTATTTGGGCTTTTGAAAGCCATCCGTAAATGGCCATCTGACATCCAAGTCTTTGGCCCTTTTCTTTAATTTCTCATGGCTTTAGATCATGTCAAACCCTTTTGTTCCTATTCTGTTAACTCATTAAAACCAGGTATTTTAATTAGGCTTGTTAAAAAGGATATGTTATCACACCCATTTCATACTACTATTTTGACTATACTGTGATCTTGTTGGAATTCAGAAATATCGAAAGGTGATAAAAGTTATTTTTCCAAGTAATTTCATAATCTATAGATTCTCACGTCGGGTATTGGGTGCTTGTTGCAACATGAGCTCGTAGTGAATTTAAGTATGTACTAATTCTTCACAGTTACAGGTATGATTTTCCGGGATGGATGTGACATCTAATTTCAAATTAGTTTTATATGAATATCCTTAGTTTTTTATATATATATTTTATTTTTTGAATAAATTTGGGATGTGTCATGTTATAGAGACGTAATTATGGTCCTCTTGAGTTAATTTAGAAAATCGGTTAAAATAATTCGACGTACATCATGCCAAACAAAAATGACAACTGCATTAATTCTTGATTTAATCCTTAGAATTTGAGGCGTGCCACCTAGTTGAATTTTCATGGCCCTAGTAAAGTTGCAAACACGTAGTTGCTTTAGGCGCGTATTTTAATAATCTATTTTCCTAAACTCGGGTGTACATTTATGTGACTCAAATCCAAATCTCAACGATGTTAAAATATGTCGCAAACTACAGGTGCATTTATGTGACGTGGTTCGAGACGTGTTTTAATAACGTTGCAATTTTCTCTAAAAAAATGAATAAAAACGGTTAAAACTAAAATTTGCACATAGGTTCATAATTGTTTAAAATCAGATAATTAAGCCGAATATAATAGTTGAGCGATCGTGCTAGATCCACAGAACACGGGAATGTCTAACACCTTCTCTCGGGTTAACAGAATTCCTTACTCAAATTTCTGGTGCGCGGACTATGAAACAGAGTTAATTTTTTTCTCGATTCGGGATTCAACCGGTGACTTGGGACATCATAAATCTCCCAAGTGGCGACTCTAAATATTTTAATAAATAATCCCGTTTCGATTGTCCTTTAAATGGAAAAAAACTCCCTTTATTATGCCCTTGCGGGGTGTGTAGTGAAAAAAGAGGTGTGACAGCTCTGGCGACTCTGCTGAGGACTAAAACCCAGAACTTTTGGTTCAGGGTTCAGAATTCGAGCTTGAAATAATTGTTGTATTTGGCTTTATTTATTATCTGGTTTTATTACATGTTTGGGACTAATGTGCAAAATGTTGCTTTTTACTGCTTTGATATCATCTGAACTGATATAAACTGTTACGAAACCCTTCTCTTCTCATCTTCGGGGATGTGCTCGTTGGTCGAGACTCCCTATTCTGTTAGTATCATACCTTGAAGTAAGAAAGAGGCTCAGACAAGTCACTAAGCCAGATGGCCTTTTGGTTCCCAGTACGTAGCCCATCCTCGACTCGAGTTATCCGCTCGGGTACACAGTCCAGAACATATACCCAAGTTTTAAACCTAGAATAACTCAACTTCATACCGGATCCCTAGTAGGAACGTTTGATTGCGTCATGTACATTTGACTTTGGAGACTCAACACAGGGGTTGGGTCTGTCTAGGACAGGTGTACAAAAAATGAAAGGACCATCCTGATGCAACTTACTTGCTACTTGTGCATTTTTTTGCTTCGAATTTGCATGTTGACTGGCTTTTGAATAATTAGAGGAGAATTTAAAAAAAAAGATATCTGTGAGGGAAATAATCACTCATTTTTGTGAATAACCAGTATAAAAAAAAAGATAGCAAAGCTTTTGCCAAAATTTTCTGTCTTACTTTTTTTTTTAAAAAAAATAGTTGGTCCGGTAGAACTACGTAAGTTTGATTCTCATCGGATGTGGGATACGTAGGCAACCCATATCGGCTTCAACTATTTTGAAAAAAAAATTAGGGGTAAATAAATATCACAGTTTTGCCATAAGTAAGGTGATGTCATTCTTGTCCAAAATAGCCAAATGTCCCCAAAAGAACGCCGGAAGGCCGTTTTTGCGAGAACAACCGCCTTTGGTCATTTCTCAAAATTTTTGGCCGATTAGCAAACACAACCTTTAAATCTTCTTCGAAAGTGTTGAAAGGCCGTATTGATAAAACCAGATATTTTTATGAAAAACTTTGAGAAACAGTGATGATTTTTTTAAAAAAAATCTGTATTTGTCAGTCAGAGTCTGTTAGTCTATTTTTAGGATGTGTTACCATGTTAATGTTAGAGTGTTTTAGAGTCCATTAATATTGTAATAAAATGTGTCATTGTAATAAACATATTTTTCTTTTATGGAAAATTTGAAAGAATTTTTTTTTAGTCAATTTGTACTTATCCGCCAGAACTACGCTCGGTCTGATTCATGCGGGGTCATGATACGTAGGCAATCTACATAAGATTCGACCACAACTAAAAAAAAGAGAATCAAATAAAGAAAAAGTCGTGAGTAACAATAAAAGGAGAGGTCACAATTAGGAAAAGCCGGGATGACACAAGCAGCCAAGCAAATGCATAATAGAAATGATTAACTGCTTAGGTGCATTGCATCCTTAATGTGATATTTTTACTATTAAATGCCCTAACGCTAATGGGATGACCCCATTTTGTTCCCTTTTGACATATTCATACCAGAAAGGTGGTTAGTTTGTGGCATTCGGGCGAGTCATCCATGCACGCTAGGTCAAACAGCAATACAACCATGACTAGTAAGGGATCAGACATATGTGTTGTCGAATCGGAATTTGAGTTGAAAGAAGAGGCCCAAATATTGAAACGCCAGATAACAGAGATGTACCAGGCTTGGATTCGTGGGCACCCTATACCCTCATTCCCAACCAACTACATCGAAAGTCTTGCTTCCGTCCTACTAACATCACAATCCCAGATTCCCAATATCGTTGGACTCTCCTCCCAACATGCCCCAGGCTTTACCCCTTGCCACAATTACCCTGCTCCTCCCCATGCCAACATACTTCAATCTTCTTGTGAAACCTTGTTCAAAGTTATTAATGCCCAATACTATGGTACAAAACCAACATTCAAGACCTCGAATCCATACTGGTGCACTCCTCATCTCGGGCCTCCCATTGAAATTGAAAAACCCGCTAAGGTTGTGGAGCGAGATGAAGTATCTAGAAAACGTGTGATGTTTGCAGAAGGGTCTTCGAATGGTGTCGGGACAAGTCGGAAAAAGCCAAAGTTAGTGGTACTAGGGACGCCAAGCAAGCCTGTTGTAGTTGTGAAAGGGTCTCCCATTACCCCTGTTGTTATTAAATCAATGACTCAGTTGCTAGTGGCTGAGACAAAGGATGTCCCGGGGAACTGCAAATGAGCAATAATAACACACAAAGAAAAAGAAGTGGAGGAAAAATTTGTTGAGATCGGAGGATCGAATCATTTCGGAGGATGTCTTACCTCTAAAGAATTAAGAAAGGCCAAGCTCTTCAAGGGTAGCCAAATACCAGTAAGGAAATCAGTGACCGAGGAGGAAGTAGAAGAGTTCTTGAGAAAGATAAAAGTACAAGACTATTCAATTGTCGAACAATTAAGGAAAACTCCAGCTAATATTTCCCTGTTATCTTTGTTGACACAATCAGATGAACATCGCGGGGACATAATGAAGATTCTGAAAGAGGCACATGTTCCTAATAATATCACATTAAATCAATTAGAAAGGATTGCTAGCAGGATCTTCGAAGCAAATAGGACCACTTTTGCGGACGATGAGCTTCCTATAGAGGGTACGGAACACAATCGAGCTCTTTGTATCACGGTGAAGTGCGAAAATTATTTTGTCACTAGGGTGTTGGTTGATAATGGATCCAGTGCAAATATTTTCCCTCTGTCTACTTTGCAAAAGTTGAAGATCGACACCGAAGGAATCCACATAAATGGTGTAGGTGTTCGAGGTTTTGATGGGAAAGGAAAATGTTCTGTTGGAGATATAACGCTTGAATTGGTGATAGGGCCAGTTGGTTTCAGTGTGGAATTTCAAGTGCTAGACGTGGTTGCCCCGTATAATTTGTTATTGGGTAGGCCTTGGATACATGCGGCTAAGGCAGTGCCATCGTCGCTACATCAAATGGTGAAATTTGATTGGGACAAACAAGAGATAGTCATGCGTGGGGAGGAGGATTTATCCCTTTATGAAGATTCATTTGCTCCATTTATTGAGGTCGGAGATGATAAAGGAGCTTTATCTTATCAAACTTCCGAAATGATGTCTGTCGAAAAGGTTCCTGAAGGAAAATGCATTCCAAGTCCGAGGCTATGACCTTCGATCTGCATGGTATCTAACGAGATGTTGAAGTATGGTTTTGTGCCGGGTAAAGGTCTGGGCGCATCTTTGCAAGGTATAGCGCATCCGTTATCTCTACGTAAAAATCTGGGTACCTTTGGTATGGGGTTTAAGCTTACATGGGATGATGTGAAGAAGGCTACAAAGTTGGAAAATAAATCATGGCCGCTTTCTAGGCCTATACCACATCTTTTCAGGAAATTTGTCAAGCCAGGGGCAGTGAGGCATCCGGTGTCAGTAGTTCCAAAGCCTGTGGTTGTCTCTAATAAGAGGGTCCAAAGTCTATTTGACAAAGTGAACACGGTAGAAATTAGGAAAGGTTCTGGTGACGAAGAAGTGTATTTTGTTAGGCCAAATGTGAAGATCAACAATTGGGAAGCTACTCCTCTTCCTACTCGGAGGGAGTTTTGGTAGTGGGCTTTGATTTTCTTTTAGTTGTCTGGGATTCCAAGGTTGTGATTCAAATTCTATGTTCCGTCCGTTTGGATGTGTTAAACCTTGTTATCTTTTAATGAAATGCAATTTTCCTTCTTTTTCATCCCTGATAGTTTCATTTTTGTTTTTCTTTTCTTTCTTGTACAGTTCTTTTATGATGGTTTCAATGACATGACATGCATGAGGAATCTTCGGTCCAATCTAATTCTGAAATAATAATACAAAAATTGAGCGTGATGGTGAAGCACAGATTGATGATGATGAGCGAATCAAAACTCGATTGGAGCAGTTGAGTTTGATCGATGAGAAAAGATTGACAGCAGTGTGTCATGGCTAATTGTATCAACAAAGAATGGCAAGGGCATATAATAAGAAGGTACGTCCACGAAAGTTCGAAGTGGGTCAGCAAGTGTTGAGATATATTCTTCCATATCAGGCTGAGGCCAAAGGAATGTTTGCCCCAAATTGATAGGGGGTCGTTCATCGTGGCGAGAGTATTGTCCAATGGCGCTTTGTATTTAACAGACATAGAAGACAAGTGTGTTGAAATAGCCATCAATTCCGATATTGTCAAGAGGTACTATGTATGATTTTCTTTGGTTTAATTGTATCTGTTCATACTTGGTATGTTTTGAAGATTGGAATGACGAAGACATTTTATTCTACTATCTAAACACTTTATCCTTTATTACCACTTTGAGCCTTATCTACTTTCGTTCATACCCCTCTTTCGAAATCAGTAACAAAATTCAGAAATGCAAGCGTAAAGGATAAGCAAAGGGAAAGAGAGAAAAGAAAAATGAAAATGAAAGGAAAAAAAAGAAAAAAAAATAGAGAAAAAGAAAAAGAAAAAGAAAAAGAAAAGAGATAAAAAAAAGGCAAAAGAAAGAAAAGAAAAGAAAAGAAGAGAAAGAGAAAGAAAAAGAAAAGAAAGATCACAACAAACAAAGTAATTCCTATGACATGTACGTTTGACCTGATTCCTTTTAAGGATACGCAGGCAGCCTCACGGTTCGGTCCTATCAAAAAATAAAAATCCAAAAGTGCCCAAGCAAGAAACTGGAGCAGAAGTTGTAGTTGTTGTAAGAAATCTGGTTCCGAATGTTGTAATTTTGAACCCATTTGAATTGTTTTGCGCCTTTAATACCCTTTCTTTCTAACTCTATCCAAAAGCCCACGTTACGGTCCAAAGAAAGACCTTCTGATCAGTCTTTGGGAAATGCCAAGTCGAGCAGATAGAGGTGATTCATCTCAGGGGCAACACTCTGCTCCAAGCAGGAAAATAATAAAAATGAGAGTCTTATTGGTGAAAACCTTCAAGGGCACCGTAAGGAGACGAGAGTTTAGAGAAATATAAAATGAGAGATTCTTATTGGTGAAAACCCTCATGGTCACCTTAAGGCAAAAGTGAGTTGAGAAGTGAACAGATGGGAGAGGTCTGTAGGTGAAAACCTTTCAGGGCACCGCAGGATGAACAAGGTTAGGGTTTGGGTGAAGAAATCAGGTTATGAAATTCCGGGGCAACAAAGTATGGCAACTGAAAGTTGATTGGTTGGACAGCTTTGGCCAATTAGTCCGAAATTCATGTTATGATCATTGGTACCAACTATTCCACTCAGATAAGTCTCTTTTCCTCTTCTTTTTTTTAGCAAGTCTGCCGGTTTTGGATTTTATTTATTCTTAACTCTCAAGGTCATTGCATTTCATTTCTTTCAGAGGTTTTGTTTCTCTAAGATGTTTCAATGTCAGTCTTGTTCAAGGCAAATAAGAAATATTTTCAAATCTTACTACTAGTTTCCAATATGGGGCAAAGCGGAATGCGGCTAGAATATGTCGGAGATGGTGTGATGGGACTTAAAGGCGTCATTAAAATTTCAATTGGTGAAATGGTTTAAGATTTCATGAGAAATATATGGGGTCAGATAAGAATGTTGGAAGTGAAAAACAACAGTCGGGAATCTTGTGGCTAAGGAGCAATCAGAAGATCGGAAATTCTTGAGCAAGTTCAAGGCAGTCGGACAGAACAGAGCACGGAAGGGAGGGAAGGGAAAACCATCCCTAGCAAGAGTATCACAACCAATTACCATGTTTTTAAACTGACAAGATTTTTCTTTGATTTCAAACAGGGGCAGGAAATTTCGATCGTTTCAGGGAAACGCTCAGTGAAGAAAGGCAATCACCAGACAAGTTTGATCATAAACTCTCAGGACCCTCCTGGAAAATGGGACCTAGTTTAGAATTCAAACAATCATGAGTAGCAAAATCTAGCATAAATGTACCCCAAGGAATATAAGTTGGTTTCAAAGTTTACATGTTTGAGATAGGATTCAACTAGGAGTTTTCAGGACCCTCATGAATAATGGGACATAAATTTAAGAATTTCATTAGGTAACAAGATTTAGCGTAAGTTCTGTTGTAAGGAAGTATAATTCAGCCGTAAAAATTATCACTCATAAGATAAGATTTGATAACAAAATTTCAGGACCCTCTTGGATAATGGGATGTAGATTTTAAATTCTTAGAGATATTTGGTAACATGATTCAATTAACACTCATGGATGCACCCAGCTATCAAACTGGGGCAGAAAATTTTCTTTCGTTTTGTTTATTTTGTTGAAGTTAGGTGCCCATCTGAAGAACAGGGAGCGCCCACCTGGAGAGCAAAGGAATACAACTCAAGTCAAGAAGTAAGGAGCCTACCTGGAGAGCAAGAGAATACAATTCAAGTCAATAAGTCAGGAGCCCACCTGGAGAGCAAGGGAATACAATTCAAGTCAAGAAGTCAGGAGCCCACCTAGATAGCAAGGGAATACAATTCAAGTCAAGAAATCAGGAGCCCACCTAGAGAGCAAGGGAATACGATTCAAGTCAAGAAGTCAGGAGACCACCTGGAGAACAAAGCAAATCAAGTGTAGGTAATCAGGAGCCCACCTGGAGAATAAAGCAAATCAAGCGTCGATAATCAGGAGCCCACCTGGAGAACAGAGGGAAGGCAACAATGGTCAAAAGAAGACAATTCAAGTTTCAAGGGAAAAACAATTCGAGTTTCATAGGAAGGGAAGAAGCAGTTCAAGTTCAGCAATCAGTCATCCACCTGAAGAGAAGGAAAGCATCTCAAAAACACAATGCAAGACAACATCAAAGGAACTGCTGTAGAAAAATACAAGTCAACAAGGCAACAACAGTCACAAGAACAAGTTTGAAAATAAATCTTTGTAAAGCATAGATTATAGCTTAGTATAGCTTTTTCATTTTGTTGTGGTGTAATAAGGTGGTCAGTAAGCAGTATCAGCACAACAACAGTAACAATAAAACCACAGCTTCATGGTAGTCCCAGCTACCAAAACTTCCTGAACTACATTGACCTGATTCCTTTATAGCCAAGGATATGTAGGAAACCTTTGAAGCAGAGGTTCGGTCAAATATTTCAAAAGATGCTTCCCACGGAGTATTCAAACGGGCAAAAATCGCTCGTATACGCTTACTTTATCTTTGCACGAAAACTCTTCGTGTTTCCGGTCAAAGATGGGCAGCTGTGAGCACGTGATTTTTGCCCTATGTGAATTACTCCCACAAAATCAAAACAAAATAATTATTTTTTATTGTTTGCAATCTTGTAAAATTTGTGAATTTTTTTGTCAATTATTTGCATATTTTTGTAAGCATATTTAACTCTATTAATGCATTAAAAAATACAAACAATATAGCGTCTGCATTTAGGATTTGATTTCACATTTTTAGAGTAATTAAGCAAATTGTTGTTTTACAAAAAATGAAAAATTCACAAAAAATAATGTATTTTGCATTTTAGTGTTTAATGTCAAAATTTTATAATTTTCTTTTAATTTGGTATTTAATTATGTATGATAATTATTATTTAGAGTTAATTAGTATGTGAAGTTAATTTGGGTTTGTATAATTTAATTTAGAATTTTAGTTATAATTTTTTTAAAAAAAGGAAGAAAAGAAAAGAAAAAGAATTAATGAAATAAAGGGAAACCGGATTTGGGCCAAGAAATCCCAAGCCCAAAAGAAACCCACCCTGAAATCCATCCAAACCAGCCCAGTACCCGTCCCAACCCGGTCCGTCTTCAGCTTCAAACCAAACGACGTCGTTTCAGGCGTCTCAATCTGAGCCTTTGAATTAGTTTGATCGAATGGTCCAAAAGCCTTCACCCGTTACAGACCCCGACCCGACCCCGACCCTAAAAACTGACCCAGCCCCCCCACTAAACCAAACGACCCCATTTCGTTTTAATGAATAAATCTGAGCCGTTGGATTCCAATTATCCTATGGCCAAAATTAATTCACTAGTTTAATAAACCCAATACCCTTACCCCCCACCCTAAATCAAACCCCTACCTCCTCATCTCTCTTCAGAGACCAAATGCAACACCACCCCGAACAGCCGCTTACCACTGCCAGAAATCGCTTATGGCGGTGGCCGGCGTCCAATCCCAACCAAATTTATGCCACAACACCTTTTTCATCCCCCCCATAATGAATCTGGCATCTGTTTCGTTCGAATCGTAGTGGTGCTCTTCGAATATCCATTTGAATCCACGAACCCTAGCGCCGCTACAGTTTTTCCGGTGGCGGTACCACCTCCCCTTAGCCCCAAACTAACACCCCATGACCCCCTTGGTCCCCTCATCCCAAATCTCCAGTCCATTGCCTTCGAATCATAGTCAAACTCGTCTAATTTCAGATCGAAGAGCGGGACACAAACCCTAAAAATCAAACAGGCAAGTTTATTAATGGTTTGAGATCGAAATTGACTTTATTTGTGTGTTTTCGTTGGAGAACACATGGTTAAGGTCCATCCCGGTCAAAATCAAAGGCGCGAGGAGTAATTTTAGAATTTTTGTCCGCATGATTCTTAGGTATTTTCAATTTCTTTTCCTTTCTTTCATTCTTTTTCTTCTTTTGTTTCGTTTAAATTCCAATCTTCATCTCCTCCTTTTTCGTCTTTTCTATTTTGTTTTTGTTTTGAATTAATTCTGTTCATGTGTTTAAAATTAAAGTTTGTTCATCCATGTCGTTTAATTTCTTTGTTCTTTATGTTATTTCATTTTTGTTTCTGATCTTCAAAGAAAGGAACTCTGATTTCCTCTTGGAAAAATTCGTCTCAGCCCAGTGATTCTATATGGGCTCTGTTAATCAGAGGCCTAAGGAAAACAGACTCAATACGGGTGTTAAGCCCATTGGCTTGAGGTTGAACCTTGTTTCAATTTTACCCGTATCTGTTTGGTATGATGGGTTGATTAACAAAGTATTAAGTAATTAATAGGGGATTTTTTAAGGGATAGTGTGAGAATTGTTTAATAAAAGAGGTGTTTACCTACTTAGGAAGATTCCATAATGGTAGGGTTTAGTATTTGTACTACTAAATTTAGATAACAACACTAATTGAGTGGGCAATTGAGTGTATGGTTGCGTGGATAATTTTAAATTAAAAAGGTAAATTGTTAATGGAGAAGACACTAATTTGAATGCTTATTTATAGAGACTGAATTCATAGAACCAGATAAGGGGAATCTGGGAGAAAACATTGATATAGCTGAGAGAGAATTCTGAAAAAATCAAAAGGAGTCTTGAGAGATAGAAAAAGTGCAAGAACACTGAGAATTGATAGAGGGATATAGAGAGAACACTGAGAGAACAGGGATAGAGTACATACACTGATACACTTAGGGAGAAAAAGGTTTGAAAATACTAAAGGGGAGGTGAATACAGAAAGAGTTGAGAAGTAAAAATGGACTGAAAAAGAAAGAGTTTTAGAAGTGAAAGAATAGATAGTCTAAGATAGAGATCCAGAGAGAAAAGAAATAGGGAGATTTTGAAGAAAAAAATGGCTGAAATCTGAATAGGAAGGCACTGTTTCATTGAATTTTTTTCTCTGATCTTAAAGTTTTGAGTTACTGAATATTGCTGATCATCTTTGGGGTCAAAAAATGGATTAAAATGGGATTCTGAAAGTGTTGGTTCAAGTGTTTTCTTTTCTGCTTTGCTTACTTTTCCATTGGCTGGGTTTGAGCTGTTCTTGCTGGTAGTTTCGTGTTACTGGATTCTATTGTTGGTTCTTCCTGCTGCTGAAGTTTGTTTTCTTTGCTTCCTCTATTCCAGGTACTCTATTTAAATCCTTGGATTGAAAAAAACGAGTGCGAAGATGTACATGTGTTGAGGTTGATGCCTTAATCGAGTTTAGCTTATAGTCTTTTCTTTTTGTGTAATGTTAAACCTCCAAGTCAATATGTTGTGATTCCAATTATTAGATGTTAAACTCAGTTATATGCAAGTTTGAGTTATCAACTGAATTTGCCAATTATGGCCAGTAAATAGTAGATGTTCTTTAGTCTAAATGTTTGGGCATCTATACCTGTTGGGAACACTTTATTATGTTAAGCCAGTTGGTTTGATCAACCTGTGTATTTTCAACCACATCCGAGCTCGTGGGGATTAAGTCCAAGCTCAGGAAAATTGAAAGATTTTATCCGCAGGTGGTCATGTTAATTCAATATCATGTATAACTATATTGAAATTTTGGAATGTGATTTGCTAACCCTATTTGTGTTGTTGAAATCCCAAATGCATACTGGTGTTTGATGTTGTGGTTGAGTCAAAAAATGGTAAAAGGACCCTATAATGAATGACCCAAGCTTCAAAGATTATTTGGGCTTTGGAAAGCCATCCGTAAATGGCCATCTGACCTCCAAGTCTTTGGCCCTTTTCTTTACTTTGTCATGGCTTTAAATCATGTCAAACCCTTTTGTTCCTATTTTGTTAACTCATTAAAACTAGTTGTTTTAATTAGGCTTGTCAAAAAGGATCTGTTATCACACCCATTTCGTACTACTATTTTGACATTACTGTGATCGTGTTGGAATTCAGAAATATCGAAAGGTGATAAAAATTATTTTTTTCAAGTAATTTCATAATCTATAGATTCTCACGCCGGGTATTGGATCCTTGTTGCAACGTTAGCTCGTAGTGAATTTTAAGTATGTACTAATTCTTCACAATTACAGGCATGATTTTTCGGGATGGATGTGACATCTAATTTTAAATTAGTTTAATATGAATATCCTTAGTTTTTTATATATATTTTATTTATTGAATAAATTTTGGATGTGCCATGTTATACGAGACGTAATTATGGTCCTCTTGAGTTAATTTAGAAAATTGGTTAAAATAATTCGAGGTGCGCCATGCCTAACAAAAATGACAACTGCATGGCCCTCGTTTTAATTAATTCTTGATTTAATCCTTAGAATTCGAGGCGTGCCACCTAGTTAAATTTTCATAGCCCTAGCAAAGTTGCAAACACGTAGTTGCTTTAGGCGCGTATTTTAATAATCTACTTTCCTAAACTCGGGTGCATATTTATGTGACCCAAATTCAAATCTCAACGATGTTAAAATATGTCGCAAACTACGGGTGCATTTATGTGACGTAATTCGAAAAGTATTTTAATAACGTTGCAATTTTCTCTAAAAAATGAATAAAAGTGGTTAAAACTAAAATTTGCACATAGGTTCATAATTATTTAAAATCAGATAATTAAGCCGAATATAATAGTTGAGCAACCGTGCTAGAACCACGGAACTCGGGAATGCCTAACACATTCTCCCGGGTTAACAGAATTCCTTACTCGGATTTCTGGTGCACGAATTGTGAAATAGAGTCAATCTTTTCCTCGATTTGGGATTCAACCGGTGACTTGGGACACCATAAATCTCCCAAGTGGTGACTATGAATATTTTAGTAAATAATTCCATTTTGATTGTCCTTTAAATAGAAAACAATTCCCTTTATTATGCCCTTGCGTGGTGTGTTGTGAAAAAGGAGGTGTGATACTCATAAAGGGAAAACCGACTTGATTGAGTAGGTAATTAATTTTGGAAGCTCATCTTATTAATCCGAAGACGATGGCTAGCACTTAAATTTTGCAGGTCCAACTGAAGGCCGAAGAGATCGAGCAACTTCGCGAGGAGGCCAAGATGAAGGAAGCAGAGACCTTGGGGTGGAAACAAAACATGGACCGCCCTGCCTCGGAGAAAGACACTGCTCAGGTCAAGATATCTTCGGTCTAACGTCAACTCCAAAGCATGAAGGAGGAGAGCTTAGCCCGAGCCAAGAAAATCTAGGAGGTCGAGGCTCGGTTGGTTGCTGATCTTGCGAAGGCCACATCTGAAGCATAAAGAATAAAGTCCGATGCAAAGGCGGTCATGACCGTCTATCGAGCTGATGCTGAAGCCGCTCAAGCTTGAGCAACGAAATTTCTAATGCTGCTCAAGTTCGATCATTCTGCGTTTCTGAGTATGCTAAGTCACAGTCGCGGAGAGAGGCTCTCGAAGAAATTCATGCTCGTGGTTTTGGCCTCACTACCGATATCGAGAACGCGAAAGTGCTCGAGGCTAAATCCAATGCTTTGCTCTGTGATGATGATGGCTCCGGGAGCACAAGTTGATCCGAGAGCGGAGAAGATGAAGATGAAGCTCATGAAGAAGATTAGGCACTTAGAATTTTTTCTTCTTTTTTGGACCATTGTGTAAGACCCTGAGTGGTCTTTGTAAATACTTTTGCATACATGAAAGATCCTTTTTCTTTTTGATTTGCCTCTGATTTTTGTTTTGTGAAAACTTTATTTTGCTTTCGCCTTATGATAATTCTGATATACTTTAGGTCTTGTTAGAAATTTGACTTACTTTGTTGCCTTCTGAAAATTTTGTTGAAATCGAATTGCTATAGTATCCATAATCGAGTGAGTACTTGCTCGAACTCAGAGTAGTAAAAACCTTTGTGTTTTGGTTAAGCGAGGGCGCGTCCTTGAGCTCGACAACGTAACGGCCCTTTAGCCTCTAGAATCAGGCCGATTATGGCCTCAAAAGAGTGACTTTTCCCCTTTTTGGCTTAAAAGTTTAATGTTATAAAAATTTGTTATGCCTTAGCATAAGTTTGTTAAATTTGGTACCTCTTAATGTTTTCGGGGGTTGATGTTATCGAAACCCTATGTAAATTTGTAGAGTGTATCCCCTTTTTAACCAGTTTTATGAAAATATTTGAAGGTCTATTTGATTATGGAATTCAGACATATTACTCGAGCTTTAGTAGCGATTGGCTCTTGAGCCGGTTTTCGTAATATATCATAAATACAAAATTGTAAAGTAGAAATCTCACTAAGGCATGGAACATTTGATAAGGAAAAAGTACTTCTTTCAATAGATCATTCATGCGTACATGTTTTGTCATTAGGGCTCGGGCAATCTACATGGGCACAGTTCATTTGACCGTTTGGCCCTTAATAGATCTTAAATGCTCTTGCGTGATGTTTTGATGATCTAACAAACTTACTGCTAAGAACCAGATAGGGAACCTCACCTACCTGGATTGCTGCAAGCGTGAATGGATTTCAGCTAAAGATAAATTGCTACAACTTCAAGACCTAGGAACCAAACAAGGACCTGATGCTCCTGTGGTCTCCTCGTAGCATTATAAAGTCATTTGGACACAGGTGGAAGTGAAGTGACCAGCGGCACTATTTTAGCTGCACTGCACCACACTATCAGCCCACTCATTCTCTAACCAAACAAAGTACTCACATCATTTCAAGTGATGTGATCAAGATGTACCAAATGATCTTTATACAAAAACATCACTCGAAGGTTTCTATTTCTCATTCAAGCCTCTTGCAAAAACAGAAAAATCATCCTCTCAAAGCTTGAAGAACAAGGTCGAACGCCACTACGGACCAGTTCCTAAAAGATTGATTGTTGTTGTCCTAATTGAGTTGTAACCTAGTTATTGTACTTACTATATCTCCTAAATCACTTACTTAGAAGTATATTGAGTAGGAATCCTCTTATAAATCCATAAACTTGTTGAATTTATGTTGTGACTAGATTTAGTCGTAAGGAAAAGTCTTTGTAACCGTAGAGTTACAAAGTGGCTTGTGGTGATAGCACCACAAGTTAGAAAAAGCCTTTGTAACTAGTATAGTCACAAAGTGGCTTGTGGTAAAGGTACCACAAGTTAGTTGAGTAAATCCTTTGCATTCGGAAGTATTGTAAAGTGGCTTGTAATAGGTAAGATTACAAGTTAGTGAAGTTAAAAGCCTATAGTGTGGTTTTTTTATCCCCTTATGCGGGATTTTTCCACGTAAAAAAAATCCTCTGCCTCATTTACTTACTGCCTTACTAAGTGCTCTCAGCAGAATTTTGTAGAGGACCAGGTACTCTACAATTTGGTAGATCCATACAAAATAACAATCGGTATTAGAGCAGGTTCTTCCTATCAGGCTAACACCTAGGACGGATCCTCATGGAGGATCCACTAAATTTTGAAGAATGTCAATCCATATACCACCCACCCAAGTTTGATGGAAAATACTATTAGTGGTGGAAAGCTAGAATGCACGATTTCATCATGGCTGAGGATTGTGAGCTTTAGGATGTCATCTGCGATGGTTCGTTTGTTCCAATCAAGGTACTAAATGAATTTCCATTTACAATATAAAAAAACAGCAAAGAATACACTGAAACAGACAAGAAAATGGTGGAAAAGAATTTTCGTGCCAAGGAAATTCTGGTATATGATTTGGGACCTAAAGAGTACGACAGAATCTCTACATGCGACATTGCCAAGGAAATATGGGAGGCTTTGCAAATAGCTTATGAGGGAACTACACAAGTAAAACAAGATAAATCTAATACTGATGATAGTTCCACGATGGCAGTTAAAGGCGTGGAGATTGGATATGACTCAACGCTTGCTTTGATGGCTTAATCAGATAATAATGAAGACAATGGCAACGAAGAGGTAAGCTTCAGGGATATTCAGAAAAATCTGAAATCCTATTCTCCAAAAAACCTCATGTGTTTAGCTGATATTTTAATTATTGCATTTTGTAGTCTTGCGGAGGATAGAGATTCCTTGTTCTTAGAACTAGAAGAATCTGAACATACTAGAAAAGACTTAGTGGTTGCAGTTACTGATAAAAAAAACATTAAAATTCTTAGAAAAGAAAAGAGTGAATATTGGAAGAAACTTTAGACCAAAGGGAACTAATAGTAAAGTCATTGACTAAGTCAAAACCTGAAAGCTTTGAAAGAGGAAAAGAGATATTTAGTGAGGAATATTTTAGGCTTGAGATGAGGTGAAGGCCTTGAGATGTAGGATGTGTGCTGAAATTGAGAAAAATGTGCTCCTCCTAACCAATTTATAAAAAAGTAATGAATGATCTTGAAAGGTCTCTGAAGTGGACCTGGTCCATAGAAGCTATCACTGCCTTGCTCACTAATGACAGTAAAAAAAGGCGGGGAGAAAGGTTCCCAAGGGAGAAAACTCCTCACAACCCTCACAGTAAGAGTGCCACTGCACCTGATAACTGGACTCGTACCCAATATGGGAACACTACGCACTCCAAGGAAGGTGTCCAGACCAAGAATCAATTAGTTCCAAAAGAAAAAGTGGTTGCTAAAACTGTGACCACAAAAGAGGGACCATGTTCCACTCACAGAAAATGCACATTACCTGCATGGACTAAGAGAGCTCATAATCATCCTCTTGGTTACTACAAGGGACCCAAACTTGTTTAGGTTCCTAATACTAACTCCTAATCTCTTGTGCAGGAAACAATGAAGGGAAGTGGTCAACAATAGTTCATGGATAGTGGATGTTCGAAACACATGACTGGGAACACCACAGACTTTCTTTCACTAAAAGCCCTGCAACGAGGGAGTGTATCCTTTGGAAACGACAAAAAAGGGTACATTCTTGGAGTTGGAAAATTTGGGAAGTCACTCACTCACTATATTAAAAATGTGTACTATGTCAATGGACTTAAATACAGTCTCCTGAGTGTCTCAGAAATTTGTGATAAAGGAAACAAGGTGAAATTCTTGTCCAAAATATGTACAGTCACTGACCTTGTGATTGATGAAATAGTTCTAGTGGCCAAAAGATATAAGAACATCTATGTTGCTGATTTCGAATCCTTACATAGTGGTGATCTAAGTTGTCTGAAAGCGGTTGACGATGATGCTAAACTATGGCACAGAAGACTGGGCCATGTAAGTTTTTCCCTTCTGAACAAACTAATTTAGAAGGACCTGGTCCATGGTCTGCCAATGTCACAATTCAAAACTCAAAAGATATGTGATGCATGCGTTAGAGGAATATATGTAAAGTCCTCCTTCAAGTCAAAAAGAGATGTAAGCACCTCAAAGGTGCTTGAGCTCCTGCATATGGATCTGTGTGGACCTGTGAGGGTGCAAAACAGAGGAGGAAAGAGATACATTTTCGTAATCGTGGATGACTATTTCAGATTCAAATGGACTCTGTTTCTCAGAACAAAAGATGAAACTGTTGAAGTATTTATGGCCTTTATGAAAAAAATCTAGGTGAAGATGGAGTCTAGAGTTGTATGTATTAGATCAGATCTTGGAACTGAATTTGACAATGTCAAATTTGATGAATTCTGCAATGAAAACGCCATCACTCACAACTTCTCAGCTCCCAGAACTGCACAGCAAAATGGAGTAATAGAAAGAAATAACAGAACTCTGGAAGAAATGGCAAGAACAATGCTGAGTGACAGTAGACTTGCAAATAACTTCTGGGTTGAAGCTGTCAATACTGCCTGCTACTTAGTGAACATGTGCATGATTAGATCAATTCTGAACAAAACCCCGTATGAATTGCTGAATGGAAGAAAACCCAAGCTAACTTACCTAAGAACATTTGGATGCAAATGATATGTTCTCAACAATGCAAATGATCAGCTTGGTAAGTTCGATGCCAAAAGTGATGAGGGAATATTTCTGGGTTACTCTTCTCAAAGCAAGGCTTACAAGATATATAACAAGCGGACTCAATGTTTTGAAGAAAGCATTCATGTTATTTTTGATGAATCTCGCCCATCATTTGAGAAGAGTGTTGAGGAAGATCAAGATGGAGAACCCCTACTTGTTCCTCGTGAAGTCACTAACATGACAAACAGAAAGGAAGACGTGATGAGTCAAGTGAAGGAGCCAAATGAATATAACACCGCCTTATCATCAACAGAACCAAGTACTTCAATTACAATCACTGAAGTTGAAGAAAGAGTGATTGATGTAGTTCAGGGAACTTCACTCGCATCCGAGAGAAGGACAGAGGAGAATCAGCCAAACACATCTTCTTCCTCTCAGAATGAACCCCAGACATCTAACTGTATATATCAAAGTTCTCACCCCATAGACAACATAATCACTCCTCTAGATTACGGAGTCCAAACCAGGTCAAAAGCTAGAAATTCACTTGCCTTCTCAGCCTTTCTCTCCTAGATAGAACCTAGAAACATCAAGGAAGCCTTAAAGAATCTAGATTGGATTACAGTTATGAAAGACGAGCTACATCAATTTAAGAGAAATAGTGTGTGGCACCTGGTACCCAGACCCCCGGATAGAACCATTATAGGAACCAGGTGGGTATTCAGAAACAAGCTCGATGAGCATGGAATTACCACAAGGAACAAGGCCAGGCTAGTGGTCCAAGGCTACAATCACGAGAAAGGGATTCACTATGATGAAACATTTGCTCCAGTGGCTCGCATGGAAGCTATCATAATTCTGATCGTCTTTGCTTCTTATATGGAATTCACTTTGTTCCAAATGGATGTCAAAAGTGCATTTCTGAATGTGATGCTTAAGGAAGAAGTCTATGTGAAGCAACCTCCTGGGTTTGAATGTCATGAGCACCCTAAATATGTGTTCCAATTGGACAAAGATCTGTATGGGCTAAAGCAGACTCCTCAAGCATGGTATGAAAGATTGTAAAAATTTCTCTTAGAAAATGGCTTTAAGAGAGGGAAAATTGACAACACTCTTTTCTTAAAGAAACGAGGAAGGAACCTACTCAATGTTCAGGTTTATGTTGATGATATCATTTTTGGAGCAACAACTGACTCAGTGTGTGAAGAATTTGCAAAACTTATGGGAAGAAAATTTGAAATGAGCATGATGAGGGAATTAAACTTCTTCCTGGGTCTTCAAGTGAAACAGTCCCCAAAGGGTACTTCCATTTGTCAGCAAAAATACATCAGGAAGCTCTTGAAGAGGTTTGACATGGAAGCATCAAAAGTGATAGATACTCTCATTGCAACTGCCACTCGACTGGAAATGGATGAAACCGGATCTCCTGTGAATCAAACAATGTATAGAGGCATCATTGGGTCTCTCCTCTATCTCACTGCCAGTCAACCTGATATTGTTTTCAGCATGAGGCTGTGTGCGAGGTTTCAATCAAATCCCAAGGAATCTCACTTGAAGGATTCCAAAAGAATACTGAGATATCTCAAAGGAAAGCATGGCCTGGTGCTATATTATCCATCAGGTGACAGTTTTAATTTGATTGGGTATGTTGATGCACACTATGCAGGTTATCTTGTGGACAGAAAAAGCACTTCTGGGATGGCTCACTTCTTAGGATCATGTATTATCTCTTGGGGGACAAGGAAACAAAATCCAGTGGTTCTTTCAATAGCTGAAGCTGAATATGTAGCTGTAGCATCCTATTGTGCTCAGCTTCTATGGATCAAGCAGCAGTATGAGGATTTTGGAGTTCTCACCGAGAGTTTACCTCTCTTATGTGACAACACCAGTGCACTCAATATGGTAAAGAATCCAGTTCAACAAAAATGGACCAAACATATTGATGTGAGGCATCATTTTCTGAGAGATAATGTGGAGAAATGGTTGATATGCATGAAGTTCTGCAACACAGAATATCAAATTGCAAAAATTTTCACCAAGGCACTAAATTAGGAACAACTTGAAAGAAATAGAGTAAAGCTGGGACTGTTAAAGCCATATTAAGAACTTGATCCCTCTTTAGCTGGCTCGTATTCTTAAGAATTAATTAGCTCAAAGTGTTTTTTGGCCCTATCTAACTCACTTCAATACCGTTATAGGTAGACACGCTTGATAAGCATAGAAGCAGTAGATGCAGTACATGACTAATAAAAGAGGATAATTTTGTTTTCAAAAAAAAGGGGGGGGGGGGGCTTGAAGAAAATGTTTTTTCAAGAACCAGGTTATTGTACTAAAGGTTAGTTCTGTGCATCCTTTAATACACGTCTTAAAAGGTAAAAATATAACTGCCATGTCATCAACTTTTCAGATCTGGCTGTCACGTCTCTTCAATTCAAAGCGTTCTATCTCCCTCTGAAACATCATAATTCTTCACGCTCAACCGTCGTTCCAGAATCGGTGCCTATTCTTCTCCCTTCATAATTATCCTCTCCATTTAAAACCCTTTTTTTTCTTCTTCTCTTCTTAACCATAAACCCTATTCTAAATTCAAAAAAAAAGGAAAGGATCATCACACCATCTCTTCCGATTGCTGAGAAAACTTCCAATCTCTCTGCCTCAACTGTAACAACCTCTGAACCTCTCACCGTCACTGAGTCCTTGTCACCCTATATCACTCCTACTGTTACAGTCACACCTTCCCTAGTTTCCCAACCTCTTCCCAACTCCAAAACCCTTGAAACTACTGTTCTGTTCTCTCCGTCGTTTGTTGCCCACACCAGTCAAACCCTAAGTGGAGAACAAGGTCAAAATACCGAGTTCACAAGAGGCTCCGCCATCATTGCCGTTGACTCCATGGGTGTGGAAACACCGGATGAAGAAGAAAAGACTGTGTTTGTAGTATCCGCTGATGGGTTATTGCATGGGGTTATTACCCAGAAACACGAGTCACAAAACATGGGGGAAGAAGGGGCCAATGCAGTTGTGAGCACGTGATTGTTGCCCTAAGCAAATTATTCCTAAAATCTAAACAAAATGATTTTTCATTATTTTTACAAATTTTTGTTGAAATTTGTAGCATTTTTGTTAATTAGTTGCATAATAATTCATATTAAAAATACAAAAAAATATGCATATGCATTAGGATTTTTAATTTTACAATTTTAGTATTAATTCATTTCGAAACAATTTAAGAAAAAATCAAAAATAGCATTTTTAGTATTTTAATTGGAATTGCTATAAATAAATTTTAGAATTCAATTAGTTTAACAATTTAATAAAATCAGAAAATATATAAAATTGGAAAAGAAAAATAAAATACAAAAA